>ARYC01004619.1:0-10799 GCA_000711775.1 Oxytricha trifallax | reverse complement strand
AGGATAGGCTGTACCATTCCTACTTTATCTTCTAATAAGTTAGTTGTTAAGTACAACTAGAGTTCGCTTTCGAGTCCCTTTTCCTGGATTTCTTCTTAAGATGAAGAGCTCTCATCATCTTCTAATTCGTTTGCTTTTTATTTTTTCTGATTAAAGAAATCAGTGATTTTTGTTTTAAGTTTATTGATATGATTCATGGCTCTTGAAAAGCAATTACTGTTTTTGGAATAGGGTTTCTATATAGAGAATTCTGTTTAGCGTAGTAGGATTCTTTGTACTAAATACTCCCTATTTGTTATTAAATATTAATTAATTAGGGCTGATTATAATTATAAATAAAATTAATTAATTGCTTACACTTGTGACTGAGAATACATGCAGCATCACCCAAACCTATCTGAAGTCAACGTTAACTTAATAAGATAGAGAATTGGAAGTAAAAAGGAACTCTACGAGTTCCTTACTCAGGAGTGTAACGCTTATTTGCCCAAACTTACCTGTACCAATGTTTATTTCCTGAAGAGCATAATAAATGGAGAAAAAAATGTAAGAATATACACCCTAACAGTAATAGTACTTAAAAAGAAACGAAATTGTAGTAACAGCAATACCATAGATTGAAGGACTTACATCAGACGATTTCATAAATTTTGCCCAGTAAAATTAATAGGTCCTACAATTTTTGCCAGATCAATGCGATTGGCATCATTTAGATTGACAATGGATCTGTGATGTGATGATGACAGTTGATTCATAAGGGACATAAAAATGGTTTAGCAATCTAAGGAAAATCGAAGAGATAGACTGAATAAGTCATAAAATATGATTGTTGGAATGAGACCAGAGTTTGTTTAGGCACTTAACAGTACTCTCAGTTTCAGCAGTAAGTTAATACCCTTAACTTAAAGTTTTTAGCCCATAAAGGTCGGTCAGCATTTCTATTAAAGCCTAGCTCTCAGAGAAAAAGACGAATGAAGGACCTTGAAGAAGTCAAGTCAGAAGAGATATAGTTAAATCAAAGCAAGTAAAAATACTTGCAGGAAAATAAGAGAGTGAGAAGGAGTTGTCAGGGCTTCAAGAATAATTAGATGAACTCAACGACTACAAGAATTTATTTATGTAGCTGCACTAGAATGGCATAATCAATGAGGAAGGAAATCCTCTCGTTCCCCCTCCAAACTTTAATGACATGAACAACAATATGCAATGACAAACTGTAAAAATTGAGATTAACTGTTAATTTTTTAAAAAACTAATTAATCATAATAGTTATTATTATGTGTGAAACAATTGCTGAAATTTTTGCTAGAAATTCCATATAACTAGCCATCTGTGATCAATTGAGTCTCCCACTTCTTGTAAATCTTTTTACAAGCAAATTTCTTTGGGGCTCTGCATTTTCTTGCTCTTTGCGTTTAGACTACTTTGACTCAGAACATTTGATCATGATACTTTTCATATCTTTTTTTTAAAGCTGATTGTTTGACTTTTTATCTTTCAATTCTCTATTGCTAGATTTGAGTATTGATTTCTAAACTCTTCTTTAGTTTTGATCAACCAGAGCATTAGTGTTATTTAAGTTTATTTACTTAATCTCAATTTCTTTTTTATACCCAACAACCTTTTTAGGTTTTATTTTCATGGAGTCGTCGCAGTGCTCTTACTAGGTATTACTATTCACTTTATCAGAAAAATTATCCCTTACATGAGTGGATAAATTAGTCTCCTCCTACTAATTAAGGTCGTGATGTTATAAATCTTATGATGAGCAATTTTCAAAAGTGTTTTTTTGATTGTGTAGCTAGCTTTAGAGAGCATCAATATCTTCAAATGCACTAATTTCTCTTTCATTTAATTAAATGTCAATTTCTTTATTCTCTGAGTCAGCAATAATTGTGAGGGCATTATCTTTCTCTCTAATTTTCTCATTCTCCTAGCTCAGTATTGTCTAGAGCTTTGAGAACTTTATATGGTTTTCGTTTTCTAAAAAGTCTTATCTAAATTGAATTGCTTGCTCTACTGTATCCTGGGACCCACTTATGAGTATTAAATGCCTATATTGACCTTTGTTTTCAAGTCTACCCACTCTACCAATTATTTGTTCGGTTTGTCGTTTTGAAAAGACATCACTTATTATTAAGTAAAGACCACCGTTATCTTCTATATCCTTTGAAGTAGGCAGATCTGTACCTCTTCCTTGCATGTCAGTAAGCAGCAAGATGCCATAACGTTTATTGCTATTTTAAATTTTAAACTTCCCCTCCAAGTAGGCATCAACCTTTGAGCCTTTAACTCCCTTTATACTGTAAAATTAAAGCTCACTGAATTTTTTGAAATATGATTCGATTATTTAGTATGTTCCAGAAGCCACAACTACAACTGGGGACAGTAAAGTTTATTTCATACAAAGCTCGTAAAGGCTTTTGCAATACTCTTACTGGCTTCCATTATGCAAAACATCTTGTAGCTAACATTTGCGATCACTTTTCAATGAGCTTAATGAAGGAAATTTAATTTCTTTAGACCCAAAAGCAATCTCTAGGCATGTCTCCTCCTTTTAAGATAGAGTAGATCCTGTCAAGCCAATAAGTTATGAACAACTTTTTAAAGTATCTAATCCAATCTGCCATTAGTTAGGGGGAGCCTTCAAAGATAACCCAATCATACTCGTCTATAATAAGAACAGAGTTTCTTAGAAAATCTATAAACTTTCTATCATTTGTTTGGGACTCAAAATATTTTTAAGTCATAAAATAGACCCCAAGTTAGTTATCGTATTTGTTGTAATTGACT
This sequence comes from Oxytricha trifallax, assembly GCA_000711775.1. Classification (NCBI taxonomy): domain Eukaryota; phylum Ciliophora; class Spirotrichea; order Sporadotrichida; family Oxytrichidae; genus Oxytricha; species Oxytricha trifallax. Next base: position 8,006 of record ARYC01004619.1, on the reverse strand, counting down.
TTCACATTACTTTTTAGAATTAATTTTCAAATCTTTTTTCATCTCTTAGCACTAAATAGTCATTTTTTCCAAGGATAATTGTGTTTAGCTTCTTCTACTAACACAAAGTTAATCCAATCATAGCGCACAGAAGTGTCTTCCCGTTACCTATCCCAAAATTGATGAACTAATATCTACTTCTATTCCACATAGTGTAACTAAGGCACAGTTTCTATAATGCTAGGAAATTAAAGCCGAGTAAACTTTCTAGTTCTCAGATTTAATCACTCTATATAGTAATATTCTCTTGAAGATCGCAGCAGAAGTCAAAGACATCTTTGTTAGCTTTGTTCAGCTTTTTAAACTTTCCGACCATCTTGTAAAATTACTAACCAGAAAGGTCTTCTACTTGTTTTGGGTTTTTTAATATCTGCTTTAAACTTGTTTAGTTACCACTTATCAAATCAGCAATTATATCTGGCCGATTTTTAACCCCTTTCTCTATTTGCATGAATGTGATCTATCTCACAACGTTCACAATTTCCGTTAATTTGCCAACCCACTTGGATTGCGTTCTTTAAGTTCGACAGATACTTAAGCTATCAATAATGAAAAGTCGCTCTAATCAAGGTACTCCCATTTTTAAATGAAAATTTCCTTGATGTTATTGATCATTGCATCGAGGTCTTAGTAGGTTTTTAATTGACTTAGAGCGCATATTTATAAAAAGTCTCCTCCTACTAGGTTGATGGGTATCTCCCCAATTAATCTCAGTCCCTTATTTTATTTTAGGATTTGAATGAAAGGCTTGTTCAAGCATTGAAGGGTATTTGGAAGAAGCCGTATTACTTGAGCATCTACCTTAAACTATGCAAAAGTGCCTACCATAAGTGGGATAATACCAATATTCTTGCTATCAAGAAGCACGAGTTCCTCCTAAAGTTAGGAGAAGTAATCAACCTCATTTATGAAAATGTAATTAGCGAGACCAAGTGTTTATTCAGAGTTGGGGCGCTATGCTAAAAGTATCATTGAATTCTTTAGTAAGTCTTAGTCGATGACAATTAGTTCGTTTCAATAATACAGTAAAGACTAAACAAATAGTCTTGTTTTGATTTGTAAATCCATTTTAGAGTTTTAATTAAGTTCATGAATAAGGCCGAACATACCTTCGCAAAACGTTGACGAGCAAGTAGTTTTAAGGTTTATCAAAAATTCCAATAAACTTTAACTATTTCTCTCACAAATTTATTCGATGAATTAGTAGCGTTCTGTTGGTTTCAGAAGCATGTATTCCCTTAAATAGTTAGAAGTAAGTTCTGATTAGATTTTGGCTCCGTAATTTGCCTGAGGAGTAAGGGAATTTACTAATTGAACAAATTTCCTTTGTTGGTTTAAAAGGGATATATTTTTATTAATTTTAACTCAATTCATCCCTCATTTTCTTTGGAACTTCAAGTCCATTTATAGAATGTGCTATAACTGATTTTGAGAATGATTTTGAGGTTTTGTTGAGGATGTACTTGCTTATGAATCGAGGCAAGTCTTTAGAGTTTTTAAGAGGCTTAAATTCTTCTTGATCCAAGAGTTTAGAGATGTCATAGTTGTGCTGTGGTAGGATAAGTTTTGCTTTGTCAATTAAGTCTGGGTATTCAGCACCATCATAAATTAGTGCCTTTTTTGTTTCTATTTCTTGGTGGGTTGTGGTGGGGGGGGGTGGGTCGCCCTCTCTTTTTCAGAGAGCTGTTTTGTTGGCTATTACATTCTAAAGGCTTATTGAATTGATTCACTTCTTGCTAGAATGATATGCTCTCTTCAGCTAAAAAGCTCTGTGATTCCCGAGCTAGCTCATTCTCAAAGTTTGAAAATGTTTTCCTTGATAAAGGTGTAAGAGTAGTTTGCTGCATTTGCGTTTGCGGGTTTTCTTAATTTTGGAGGCAAAATTTTTTAATTTAAATTATTAAGATTTTAAAAGCGGTCTTAATTAACTCTTAATTCAATCTTAATTCAAATAACCCAGTCTTAATTGATAAATCCCCTCAAAATTGATGTATTGTTTAGAAATAGTATTGTTAAAATCCAGCTTATAAGCCAGAATATTCTGACTAGGTAGGGTAGGAGCTAAGTTAACGTTTGACGAAAGAATTTTTAAGAAATTTAAATAGGTTGTTCAGTTCGAGCTTCTTTTAGAGGGGCAAAAAATGTATAAAAAAGGGCGCTCAACTTAATTTAAATTTAAGAATCAATTAAGAATTCTAAAATAGGATTTAAGCCAAAACCTAAATTAGGCCCCTATATACTCAGAAAGTAAATATAACTATTAATTTTCAACTATATTAATATAACCCAACAACTCTAGAACTAAGCTCTGGTTTGAGCCGCAATAAAGTCCATCACACTTGACATATAAATAATTATTTGGATTAAGAATTCAAATCTAGAAGAAGGAAGAATTTATTTGAAATTAAGGAATAGAAATAAAAAATAATCAAACGAAATAACTTTTCCAATAAGAGACGTTTGCAGCTATAAGTTCAGAAATAAAATGAAAAAGATGCCAATAATAATTGCATTTAAGTCATGAACTTTCAAGTTTTCATTTATATATATATATCTAACAAGGTGAGTGATGCTTAAAATTTTTGATTAATTTTGAATTCGATTTATTTTCAAAAAATTCTACCTTATTATATATTAATTATGTACTTTTATTATATAAATTTAAATTAAAATATAAATAATGCATAATCTTTTTTATAAAAGTTCAAAATAGCTATTAATTTATGATTAGTCTTGAAAATTTAATTATATTGAACATACATTTTCTAATTTTTTAATATCCAGTTTATAAATTGACAAGTGATTTTTTTTATTTTAATATATAGTAATACAAATTGCAATTATAAAATTAAATGCAGTTGACTTTGTTATATAGAAAATGATTGAAATTAATATGACTTAATTATTGTGAATGTAATTTATTTATGTAAATGCAATTAATTCCATTTTTTGTATAATTGATATTAAAATTATCTAATTTAAATTATGTTTAAATTTTATACATAAATATCAATGGTAAAATATTATTCATAATGATTTGCAAATAAAAATTTTTCAATAAATTTTATATTAAGATTAATTGTCTATTTATTTTTTATTTTATTTTTATCATAAAATACAAAATAAAAATGAATTAAATATCATTAAAATTACAAAAGATCTCACTTCAATATTTTGATTTTGCTAAAATATTTTTTATTTTATCATAATTATTATTAAATGCTATAAGAAAATTTATATAGAACTTTAGTGAACGAGTTATATTAAAAATATAATTTCATTTTTGGATAATAGTACCTCCATAGAAGCTTCCTTAGAGTGCCACTTGGATACTGGAGAGACTAGCATAATCACTTTTTTTGCTTAATGACGATACAATATATAGTAGGGATACAAGCCAGAACTCCCTGTAAATAGTAAAATTATGTGATAAACTTTGTGTTTTTCCTAATCAAATACCAATTGATTTTCAAGATAAATGCTTAATTTTTATTATTAAAGTATGTAATATTTTTTAAATTAGAGACAAAAATAATCATAAAATAGATAGTTTTAAAAAGGGATTGTGAGACCTTATATCAAAGATTTGTTTTAATAAAAATGAAATTTATAAAATGAATAAGGGAACTATAATTGATAAGGTGATTCTCATTTGTCCGAATAAAATATAAATTATACTAAGTAATCCACAAAACTGATATTTTTAGTAATCTACAAATTAAGGTTTTTAGTGTTCTTAAAATAGGCTAAATTTAAATATGTTTTAAATATGCAGACAATAGTGAGAAATAATGAATTTCTTATTTTTCTAAAGGGCACTCAAAATATCTATTTATTTTATGTAAAATATATTAAACTCTTAAAATTAAATAAAAATATAAACATATATTATATTTATTTCATTAAAATAAAACATGCTTTTATATTTATATAACTTTATAGTAATATAGTTAAAAAAAATGAAAGATTTAAAGAATTATTTTTTATTTAGTATCATAAATCATTTAATAATATTAAAATGAGTGTTTCCATATATATAAATGGTAGGGTAGACCAAAGAAAGAATGCTTGATATATCTAATGACTAGCTTAATTTATACAATATAATATAAATATTAATTAAATTACTTTTTAAAAATTATTATACAAAAAAAGTATCAACTTATCAAACTATATATTAAATGTTCAGAATAGATTTTTGAATTAATCAAACTATTAGTAAATATATTAGGCTTCCAGATTATTCAAGTCATAGAAATTATTATTTATAAATTATTGTTATCAGAATTTATTTTTTGAAATAAATTATTAATAATTCAAAGACCGAAAGAATCATTGAGTTCAAACCCAGTTGAACTTTTTGAACTCCTTTTGGATCATCACCATCTAAGGCAAGTCTCTATTAACATTACGATGAATTTCAACATTTCTTTTTGGAATTAGTCCAATTCTTTAATGAATCAGAACATTGTTATATATTGGCATTTTGCTTTGGTTTTATCCACAAATTCTAGTTCTAGACAATCAACAAGGCATCCCAAAATTCCTTATAAATTTATCGATAACTCTATTTAGGTTTTTTGAATCCTTAACCTGACTTAAAGTGATACTCAGTAGGGGTAAGCTTTTTACATCAGTAAGAAAAATTTTTAATCGTTATGACAATTAATGAATATATAATTTATTGATAAGGATCATATATTTATTAAATTATATTTATTTAATTATACTCTTTGAATGCATTCATTTAATATACTAAAACACTTATCAAACTAAAAAGTACCCATTTAAAAAAATAAACTGATACTTTTTTACGCATGTTCCATTTATTTTCTACAATATTTCACTGATTTTATTAAAAAATAGTATTTAATAATAATCAATAATTTTGAATGTAATTATCCAAAAACTTTAATATATATTTAAAAATATATTTATATTTATTGATAAGATTATAGTTTAATACCTCGTAAATTTAATCATTAGTTACATATTAAATATAACTGAATCTTATTATAAAATTTTATGTTTATTGATACTTTTATGTTCTCTATAATTATAGTTTAATAATTATTTTATTCTTTTTTTTCAAATATGTAAAAGTTCTTACATTATTGAAGGAGAAAATAAAATTAAGATGATTTAAAATAATAGTTTAAAAATTATTATATGCAGATTAAATATATATTTTTATATAATACAAACTGAATGAAATGCAAAAAATAATTTTCTTTTTGTGAGTTTTTTACTTGGAAATAAATAATAATCAAAAATTAATTAATTTTTATTTAAGATAATTAAATTTATAAGATTTATTTATTATTATTTAAATTGATAAAATATTATTTTAATTGTATGATTTGAATTCCTATTTCTAAAGTTTTTTATATTTAAATAAAATTAATAATTAATATTTTTATTGAAAAACACCGTAAAATAAAAATGCATTAATAATATTTTCATTATATAGTCAAAACATTAATTTTGAAAATATTTTTTATAATAAAAGTTATTCTTATGCTTATAATTAATTTAATTTATTATTGAATTTCATATTTATTTGTATTATACATTTTATTATGTGACTAAATTGAAATTTTCAGTGTATATTATCACAAGTTATTTATGAAATGCCTTTTATTAGCTCAATTAAGTTATAATATAAATCAGTAATAATATTCTAAACCAACACTCGTATCACATCTAAAATTTAATCTATGGTAATTACTAAAAATATATTAAGATAAAATTCTTTATTGCATCAAAAATTTATTATAATTATATAAATTAACTATATCTTATCATTTTAAATCCAGTTAAAATACATTAGTGTCTGTTATCTTAATTTAAAAATATAAAGCAACTAATATCCTTTCAAATAATTATTGATTATCATGTTACAAGTCTGACTTCAACTGCAGCAAGATCTCCTTAATAATTTTGAATCCAACTTTGCACTTTTTCAAAATTTGATAATCAAATTTCCACTAGAGTCAAAAGATTACAATTTGTAGAATACTTAACTTAAATTTTTGAAATAAATCATTGCTTGCAATAATTTTCTAATCAAAGTTAGAATTATTACTAATAAACTTAAAGTATAGCTTGAGTATATTTATTAATTATCTATTATTCAAATTCTTATAAATATAGAAATTTTAATTTCTTTTCTGAACCAATTCTGTAAATAGATTTTATACAGATATCATAAAAAAAGAAAAGATTTAAAATGAAAATACTTTTTTTTTCTAAATATATTTCCTAAATAAAAGTGTGTCTCCATTCTTAGATATTTTCAATATCACCTGTGATTGTACTCTGATAAAAACACTTAATTATTATCTATTATTAAAAAGTATATATAAATATTATTAGTAATTTAAAAATTTAAAATGCAACATTAAAATTGATTTCTTTGGTTAATCTTAATTTTAGAATCAATTATTGACATTTAAATTAATAATATCAAGCATACATAAATAATCGTTTGTAATATATAACATAAACACCTTTTATGCTTGATAAATACTTAATAAATCCAAAATGCCTAAAAGTATTATAGTCCCACAAACTTCTTTTCTTATCTGAATTTTAAATTAAAAAATTAAATAATTAATATCATGAGGAACAACAAATTCAAAAGCTATTTCATCTTCATTACAATCGAAATAGTTTAAAAATCCTATAAAATTTAAGTAATAAGGAAAGATAGATTTGATTTAAGGAGAATTTTATCACCAAATATTTCTTCATTAATTACCTATCTTCTTTATTAAAAGTTTATATCTCATTTTACTTCTTCAAATTAAAAATCTATATCAAATTTTATACTCCTTAAGATGTAACTTTAATGACTATTACCACAAATTCTCTATGTATTGTATTAAATTTTGTAGTAAATAATTACACAACAAATCATGTATGATTAATCATGAATCATTAATTTACATTCTATAATGATTTTGATCTTATTATAACATATTATTAATAAACCAATATTTTAAAAATAAATATAATAATATAAATATAAATATTTCTAAATTTAAATTAATTTTTATGAATGAATGGCTCAAAATCATTCTGATAAATAAATATTCTTTATTTTTAACATATATTTATAGAATGATTTGTATAAATGTGATTATTTTTTTAGTAATGAAATAAAACTTACATTCTATTTCAGATTATTAATATATCTTATTTTTATTTAGGACATTTACAAATAAAAGAGCATCTCTTAATCCTATTTTAATTAATTGTTGATATTTGTAGTACACTTCCCATAAATTAGGCAGATTAAAATCAGTGACTCTTTTATTTAAATTATTGATTTAATTTAGTAATTATTATAATATATTATTAATTTATAGTAATTATATAAGTATTATATATAGTTTAAAGTTAATATTTAATAAAATTTATTTTAATTTATATAAAATAATATTATTTATGTAAAATAATAAATAAGATCATAAATCTTTGTATGTTTTGTATATCAAAAATTATATCAATATATTTTAATTAAAATAAATTTAATTTTTAATTTATTTATAAAACGATAAAAATAGCAATTATTTTTATGTATTTAATTAGTATGTGTATCAATTTAAATGCTTGTGTCTTTAGTATTTGAAGGATAAGAAACATATTTATAAAAATTGATATAAGTAAAGTATCAACTAGAAACAAACAATATTTTTACCTTATATTCTAAGTTATATTTTGTTAATTTACATTAGAGATATTTAATTTTTAAGAATAAATTTAAATAAATGAAAATTGCAAATATTTTATTTTTGTATAATTTAGCTTAAATCTTATGTTAAAATATATAATTTTATTAATGAGAGAATTGTGAATCACATATCTAAATATAAGCAATATTTTAGAATATAATTACAACAATTCTAATACAATGTTAATTAATAAATTAAATATGTTCGATTATATAACAATTGCCTTCAATA
>ARYC01004618.1:0-62373 GCA_000711775.1 Oxytricha trifallax | reverse complement strand
CCTTTAGAAACTTTGGAACAAAGAGTAAAGAAAGAAAATTAACTTATAAAAGCAGTAAGAAACCTCCCAGCCTCAGAGATCGTAAAAATCACTCTTAAGATGCATGCACTTAAACTTCCAATATTGAATATAATTGACCATAAAGAGTGTAAAGAAAGTAATCGTATCCTTGAGGATAAATTTGAGAAGAAAGTCATAACAGATAAGTAGTTCACATACAAGATATATCCGTTAAACTACTTCAAATGCGATGACAAGTATCAAATGGAATTCGTAAATGAATACCAAGCACTTACGAAGTCAAGAGATAGATAGTGCAGATTTATAATAAAGCTCGATGCTATTCTGCTTGCTCAAGATCATGTAGCTTTTCGTCTTCCTCTGTACTAAATGACATTAAGAGACTACATTTAAGATTAAAGGATACCAAAGTAGTTACCTCTTATACTTACAAATGTTTGCAAAGGCATTGAGGAGCTGCACACTCTTGGTTATGTTCATAGAGATTTGAAGCCTAAGAATATAATGCTTGACTTTTCACCTCTCAGAGTAGTAATAATAGATTTCAATAGATCATAGAGAGTTGAAGCTTCAGGACTTTGCAACGTGTATGGTACTCCTGGATACTTTCCAGAAAGAGAGGACTGGAGAGATGGTGATATTAAGTGGGATATATGGTCTCTAGCAGCAATAATTTGTGAATGCGATATGGCAAGAAATGATTACTATAGTGCAAGAGAGAAAGATTCAAAGTAGAGAATACAGCAATATCTAGACTAGAATAAGATAAAAGGTAGAATGAAAGATATGGTTGAGTAGATAATTATTAAGCCTAATCACAGAGCTGACCATACAATAGACTAAATTGTAAGTTGGATAGGAGAAATAAAATTTAGAAAGCTACCACATGATGCCAAAGTACTGTTTGAGTGAAAAATAAAAATAAAACACTTGTATTAAACACTTATTTAGATTACATTATAACCCTAAATCCCTACATAAACCCTATTAAAACCCTAATAAAGTATGCACTAATAGTCTACTTTTATCAATCAAAAACTCAATCAAACTACTGAAAGGGTTTTGGGGTTTTGAGTGTTAGTACGGACAAAGATCTCAACTCTTAGTAGGTAGTACTCTTGATGGATAACGCTGTCATTCATAATTATTCAGAGATGCTCGAGACAGCCAGGAAGTTCAAGGCTGTATACTCCAAGTAAGATAATCCCATCTAATATCTCAACGCAGCTGCTCATGAATAGGGTCTCTGAAATCGTACAAAGCTTAAGTGCAGAAGATATTCATGTATCAAAAAGTGGCTGCACACTCTGCGCTATGGATTTGTTTGATGATGTTTCTTACAGAAACAATTTATATTGCTGATCCTATTAAAGGGAATCCCCCTTTATAAAAGAGTAATTTATAATACAATGCTATAATGATATTAATAATAATCAATCATGGCAATTTGCAATTGCACTTTCCCACTTTGTATTTGAAGCAACCTTGACATATGCTTATGAAAGCAAGCAACCCTTCCAACTGAATTCCAATCGTGCTTCTTTAGAAGGAGGCCCACTCAATGCAGGATATTTCTAATGTATTAGCATGCTGATCACCGCCCTTACTATTTCAGCTTCTAAAACTGCGATGGATAATTCGAATGACCTTCATACATATGTTCATTACACTTATAAAGCTCCTCTCTAAATAAGCTATTCACTTGGTAATCATACACTGAAAAAAGAACTAATAAAGGGCAATTTATCTCATATTTATACATAATTATCAATCACACAACACTTCAAACGAAATGGGTTTTGGGGTTTCGAAATATGGTCCAGGAGTTTCTAGGTTATAAAAGGGTGTTTTTATACAAATTAGGGGTTTTGATTAATTGGTCAAAAGGGTTTAATATTAAAAGTGTACACATATAATTTATTTATTTATTTTTATTTTCATATTTTCCCATTTAATTTATATTTTAACAACAGTGAGAATTAATAAATGAATTAAGGCCTAGAATCTTTTTTCTCTGAAGTGATATTCAAAGTTTTTGTTATTAGTTGCGATTGCTATATACTAGTTATGCCCTATTTCCTACGTTTAGTTAAATTTCTGAATCTTCAGAATCATTACAAACAATTGATTTATATGTGACTAGTAGGCATTTAAGCACTTGACTTAAGAATTTATAATTCTTCCTGAGTGAGCGGTAGCGACTAGTCAAGACCGAGGTCTTTGGTGTCTCTACACTTTTGAACCAAAGTGAAAAGACTGGTTTCTTTAACGCTTAACTCGTCTATAGCTTTCTTAATGTTTAGCATTAAGTCTGTTTTGTTCTTCATGATTGTTGGAAGTGAAGTCCATCTCATATTGTTTCTTTGAAGTAAAATCTTTTCAAGGTTGTTATTGAATGGTGGAGCAGAAACTTAAGCCTATTGTTTTCTAGCAAAGCTCTTAATTTGAAAACTTCTTTTAGTTTTAGTTGTTCTGTTATTTTGTTGGTCTACTCCATTATCTTCAAAAAATAGTTGATTAGTACCTTTGGAATATCTGAGTATGAGGTATTTAAAGCCCTTTTTTAATTCTCTACTCATGTACGGGTCTAATTTCAATCAACTTTTTAAGTTAATAAAATTTTTAATAATCAATGAATATTTAATTTCCTGAATTATAAGTAGCTCATCAACTTTTAAATAATATATTGAATAAAACGTAAATATAAAAGACTATAAACCTTATCTTATAAAATTTAATTGACTCACTATATCATAAGGATCCTTTAATGTGAATATAATTAAAAAGGATCTTTAAATTATTATATTTTAAATCCTAAATATATAATACCAACATTAAGAAGTTTTGATAATTAAATAACTGTATAATTTTAATTTCTAATTTATGCCAAGTTAATTATAAGTAATGTTAAAATTTTAACATATAGAGATACTTAGATTGATAGATAGATAAATTAATAAATACTTAGCGTAATATAATGTAAATATAATTAAAATAAAATATAAAAATATATTTTATATTAATGATAATAATTTCATCAATCATCATGATTAAATTTAATATTCTATTCATATTATTGCTTGAAAGCTGAAAAAATGAAACAATACATTCTTACGTCTTATACTTAACCCAAGTATCTAACTTAAGTGTCAACTCGTTAATAGATAATTTCTTTAATTTAACTTTTCCTGCTCTTCCAATTAAAGCCTGATAATGTTGTACTTATTTTTAGCAAATAAGTTACTTTGAAAAGATCTAATATATTTTTATTTTATAAAATCAATTTAGAAAAATTTTCAACATGATTTCTAGTAAAAAATAGATTCATAGGTACTTAAACTTATAGAAAATGATTTAAATATTTAATAAAAATAGAATCTCTATCTACCCACACTCTTCTTAATTCTTCCAAGCTCATCTTATAGTAAGACATGATAATATAGTCAAAATTGCAATGATAGTGACTAAATTCTTTAGAAATCACAATTTCATTACGAATACTCCCTCATAAATAAGCAAATTAAATGAAGTTGATGGATCACTTCGAAATCAATTTACATAAAATATTTTTGTAAAGGTATGATGCAACTAACTATCAAGCTACTCAACTTTTTTCATAACTCAAAAAATACAAATGTCAATGAAAATTATGTAATATTTACAAAATCAACTTTTATTTTAATTAATTAGATAATTTAAAAATAATGGGAAATTATATGTGAAACTTCGATGAAAAACGACTGGTCAATGGATTGATCATTATTTCAATGTTATCATAATTTAAAATTGAAGAATAAGATAAAATAACGTGAATGTACAAAAAGTTAATTTAGAAAATTATAGTTTCATCGAGATTATAGAAATGAAAAAACAAATAACTAAAATTAAAATAATTAAAAATCGTAAGCAAATTTTACTTTTGAACGTTTAATTATCAATGACTATATTCTTGAGATTTGGTTTAGAGTGTCTAACATTGGTCTTAACATATCAGGATTTTTAAAATATCTTCTAAAAGCATATTCCTGTTGAATATGGCTAACTGAAAAAGAATAGAAGGTATGTTAGAGTAATTAATGGATTGAAGGAGTTATATTTTTTACTATAGAAAAACCTAATTTTCTCATTATGAAAAAAAACATCAATATAGTTAATATGATTATAATGACTATAGTAATAGCTATGCCTAAGACTATGGTCAAGATGATGCTCTAGTATTATATGAATCTCTTGTAGTTTCTGGATGTATTTGAGGGCGGAGAATTACAAAAACAATATTTTAGTGAATCACAGGTCTCTTGTAGACCATGCTTTGAAATTGTCAAAATATCTTTTTTGACTTGCCTGCAGTCAGAACCAGGTCTGAAGGGGGTCTTCATGGTCAACAAGATATCAGGTTTTATAGAGATTCAAAATTAAGTTAATTAGGATAACCAGATCGTAATGGTTCGGGCTTTATCCAAGAGTTAATTCTTTTGCCATTTCCCAATGTCAACAAATTATTGTAAAAATTGACATGCTTTGGTCACATCACCTTGACTCCTTGTCAATTTTTATATATTCTCTCTAAAAAAATGCATATTAGGAACTTTTATGATGTTCATTTGATAATAGCCTCGAGCCGCACTTTTCAAAGAAGCATCTTACTCTGAATATTTTAAACTTGAAAAAGAAGACTTAAATCTCACACAATAAAATATTAATAAATATTTATGACTATTAACTTTCCACAAGAAATTCACATTGATATTATTTATTACATACTTTGATTTATAGTCAAGCCATAATTTAATGAAACTAGTATGTCCTCTTAATTAATTATTTCACCTTATTCAAATATATTTAATTTGAAAACATATTTGATGTATTTTATTATAGCTTAAGCAATCATTAAATCAACAAGATTCAGGCAAAGCAAAGTTAGAGGCTATTCCAGAAGCTCATTGTCCACTCTTTACTTTCTAGCTTTGAGCAATCTCAAGACGCTCTAAGTCTTAATGGAACTAAAGTTTACTCAAAACGGAATTAATATAGAATGCTTAATTGTGACTCTTGAATTAAATTTACAGAAGAAAGCTTGTCAACATAGAATATTAATCTATATTGATTATAAAATTATTTAAATACTAGGGGAAATTCATATAGGAAAAAAGTTCATTTTCAACATCCGCATTATCATAGTAAAATGAATTTACTAGAAAGAAGAAGGAAAATACTCAAAAGAATCTGTCTCATAATGAATATAAATGTATTGATTTAACTTATTATAAGAATTTCAATGAAATCTCAATATTAAAACAAACTAATTAATACATAATAAATTAGATTAATTAAAGTTTTAAATTTCTATGATATCTAATTATTGATAGTATTACTCAAAAGTATATTATCACAGTGTATGTCTAATATGAATTCCTAAATAAATTTGTTCAAAAATTAAAACTTAACACTTCTATAATTCACGCTGCTATATTACTGTTTATAGATTTACCAATATCCTTTTATTTTCTTTAATTTTATCTTCTAATTTGTTAATTTTTTTTGCAGTGCATCGTTAAAAGATAATTGATTGTCTTATTAGTTCTTAGAACTTAATTTTAATGTAACCTAGGTGTTTCCAAGAATGAAAGATTTAATTGTAAGTGCAGTAAAATGCTCTTCGATATATTTTTAGTTGTTTAAGTCAGAAATTAAGACATTTTATTTGGAAGTATTGAGTGAATTTTGGCTTCACCTTGCCTTATGCTAAGCATTTCTCCAGATTTATATCTTGAATTATCTGAAAAAGTTACTCGTGAATATTTTCAATTATTTATCCAAATTAATTTTCTCCATTTTTGGTTATGATTCAAGTATTTATATTTTATTTGCTGAAAATCTCATTGATAATAATCATATCACTGTTGAAAGGGGAAAGTCTATAGATATATGTTAAATTAGAATAGAATCAACTAATTTTCATTTAATCCTTCTTTAATTTATAATAATTTATATTTCCATGAAATAATTTTTAACAATTTGATTGATGGAATCTTGATAAATTCATTCAGTTAAGATTATCTGTTATGCTACGTATAATTATAATAGCTTTTTAATTTAAACTAATTATTTATAGATAGCTAAATTTTTACTGCTAATAGGATCAAATTTAAATACTTAACTATCTTAAAATGAGTATTCTGACTATAAAATGTTTATGCTTCATCAATATTATTATAAACAACTTATTATACTCATAAAAATCTAGTTTCCTGTTATATCCAATCTAAATTGTTAATTATTAATTTTTTGTTTTATAGATAAACATTGAATGATCTCACGAAATGAGTCGTAATAGCGAATGAATAAAGTCAGTACCTACCATTTCAATGACATCTAAAGGTGTTTTTTCTTGCTTCAAAATATCTTAATATTGAATCTTCTATGACTTAGTACCTGAGAAAATAATCTAATAATAATCCTTAAGATATAATTATTATGATTTTGAAGTTATTGGACTTTTGTTGACTTAGTTTAATCACTATGTAGCTATTAATTTATTAAAATTAGTGTCAAAATAAAAGAAATAATTAATTTCTAACAATATAAAATTTTGAAGTCAAAGGTTATTTGATTGGTATCAATATATTTTGTATTATTTATGTTGATAATCTAATAAAATAAATATTATTTTATTTATTATATTTTTGACGACAATCTTAAGGAAAAACATTTACAATGCATAACAGCAATTGCTCCATTCTTTACTTTCGTATTTTAATGATGAATGTTTAATTTAAAAATTATAATTATTTGAATTTCAAATATTTAATATTTTTTATACACAAATGTCAGCTTAGGTCCATGCTGAAAAAATATTTACATATATTTATCATAGAGACTAATTTTAATTAATATTTTATTTAAATTTTTTTAGGATATTAATGAATGGCTATTCCGCAGGAATGCATATAAGCCAGACAATAGTAACTTCACCTGCTACTATTTCAAAACTTAGAGAATCCGAGAGGAACCCCACGATAACAATACAAATGTAAATGTTGTAATTCCAAATGTTAAACTCAATTAATCTTAAATATCATTGCAACACAAAAGACTTGGCTGATGATGGAAAGATATGAATGAAAAAAATTCAGAAGCTGGAGGAGACTCCAGATAAAGTTAGAAAAAATATTGGGCCAAACACTCTCGATATTCAAACTTGTTTCTATCATAGTGGCAGGACCTCTTAAGATTGAGAACAATTAAAGACATTGATATGATTAATGGCCTTTTTAGTTATAAAATTTCTATCCTCTCGATAGTCTACCAACTGACATAAATGCGCAGCACCAAAGGCCAATCTTTATTCTGCGAGTCTTTCCTGATTGTTGGGATTCACACTTGTCACAATCTTGAAGAAAATAGATTTGGAATTTCCAATCCAATTCATGATAAAACCCCATAGATCAATTAAGAAGCGAGGATAGGAGTTAAATAACAATTAGATTAAAAAATTAATTATAATTGGCTAATATTAATTATAATTAGGCTTAAATCAAATTTACACGTCCTGATTGGTTTATTTAATAAGGACAATCACTCAAGCCATTAGTTTTAATAATTAGCCCAAACATAATAATTATACACCAATAATAATTAATTCTTAATTAATTGTTCTTAACCCAAATTCTCATATCTTAATTGATCTACGGGGTTTTAACTCATGCCCGCTCAAATTGGTCTGACGTTTAAATGATATTGAGGATCACTTATCTTGTTCAAGACTACAAGTCAAGCTGCTTAGAGTGGAGACTACTAATACTTCATATCTCATTGCTTGTCCTGCTCATTTGTATCTTTGGTCGTTCCATCATCGCATTTTATTTATAAAGTGTTCTTCTTTCTATACAATAATTCCATTTCAATTGATAAAAATTGCAAACAAAAACTTAATTTGTTTTTATAATTATTATATTAGCGTAAATCTTCATGCTATTTAGTATTGAAAAATCATATCATTTGTATATTTTAGTAGTGTATTACCTAGTCACAGAACAAAGAGAGAAGGTGAGGATTTCCTTCTAGAGTAGAGAGGCCATATGAAATCTTTTTTATGCAATCTGCTAGTGAAAGTTGTAAGGTTTTATCATGTGAGTTTCTAGTATCACCATTTAGTCCCAAATGTCTTCAGAGGATTTATCTCTTTAATTTTAAAATCTCAAAGGGAGTTAGACTAAAAGATTTATTCTGATAAGACAATCGATAGCTCTGTCTGCTAAATACATACTTGAAACTTGCTGAATAAATAAGGAATTAAACATTTGGTAAATTGTTTAATTTCTCAAGATCTTATCTTATTTCATCTAGATTGTATTTTTAATAAGTCATATATTCATATATTCTTTATAAAGTGAAATGTATTAAATAGGAATATAAAAACCAACAAGTAAAATATAATTGGAAAATGAGAGAGGAGTGGCAAAATAGGCTAGTAAATTTTGTTCATATTCTTAGGTATGTGTCTTAACTCCCTTTGTCTAATACCAAGAGGATAGCAAACCTTAGTAAATTTAAATATTCTAGACGTAACCCTGTTTTAGGTAAAAACTTTCTTCGTAAAAACAACAAAAACTTGAAGCCCACAACTAAGTGCGTTTTTTACAATAAAAGGCTTCGAGGCTTTCATTGGACATGTCAATTCTTTTTATATGCTGGAGTAATAAAAGGACTGTCTCTTAAGTCACGAGTTATTTAATTCAACAACTAAAAACTTGGTTATAATCTTACCGTATCTAATTAAGAGTAATATTTAGGAATAATAAAATAAAGTACAAAATTATGAAAGTTAGACACAAATTACACCAAATCAAGAGAAGGTTAATTAACTAAAGAATATCAAGTTATACTAGTCTATAATGATAAATTTCACTAGGAAAAAAAGTGATATTGATGAATTTATTTTCAAGCCCTTTTAAGCTACCTTGTCAACATGGGCTCCATTATACCGAAATTTTACTAACTAAAAACATAGGATTCTTTTTAAGACTCGTTGGTGTAAGTTAGGAAGTAGGATTGGAGGGATACATATTGAAGCCTTTTTCAATCAATGCTACGATTTTTTTAACTTGCTTGAGTTTATAAGAGTGAAGATTCAGTCAAAATAAATTAAAAGAATCGTGAATTAAATAATCCTTACATAGAAACACAAATATAAACATATTTGTATATTTTTTATAATTTATTTCTAAAAATTTGTTTGATTTATTTTATTAATTTATAACCTTTGGGACCAAGCAGCAAAAGTTATTTATATTAGCTATTGGTCTCAATCATATTTTATTTGAATATTCTTTAATTTTATAAATAAATTAATTAAGAATTTATAGCAAAAATGTAATTACTTTTTTTTTCAAAAATTAAATGTCATTTATTGCAGTTAAAATAAATAAATATATTATGCTAATATTTCTATTTAAAGTAACTAAATTAAAAAACAGATCATTTTTCTATTTCAAAAAATTATGAAGTTACCAATTTAAGTAATTAAAAATAAATTACATTTAATTTTTGAAGAAAAGTTATTACACTTTTGTTATAAATTCTTAAAATATTTATTTATAAAATTAAATAATATTTAAATAAATTAAGATTAGGACCGGTAGCTATTATAAAATTTAATTGCTTGGTCCCAAAGAGTATAAATTTATTAAATAAATCAAATAAAATTTTAGAAATAAATTATAAAAAATATCAAATATGTTTATTTATTTGATATTTCAATGTATTTAGGGTTATTTAATTTTTACGATTCTTTTACTATTTTGACTAAATATTTTCTCAGAAGTTGTAATATTTTGGGACAACCAACGTCTTCATCTAGTCGAATTGTTTAAAATTTTGTAAGAAATTTTGGGCGAGTTTGCGTCTTTAACGCGCCATACTTCTCTAAATACCATTGCACTGAAAAGGTTTTTTTTCTTCTAAAATTTAACAAGTTTCAATCTTAATTAACAAAAATTTCAGGTTTACAGCAAGGTAATACATGGACTAATAACAATTCAATTGAGAGTGTCAGGTGTGAAACTATAGCCTGAATAGTGGAGAGGTAATTAGGTTTAAAGAATGAATATCTATTCTTAAGTAATTATTTAATTAGATAATGGGGATATTAATATACTTTTCTTGAACCAATCAATCCATTTCTTCATCTCCAGGTCTCAACTTTCTTTAATTATCCGTCAAGAATGATGCATCCTCTTGTATGATATTTTTAGGACCATATCTTTATGACACTGTTTAAACTTTGAGAAAGATCGAGAGATGTTATGGTAGTTTTTTTTAACTTTTTAATATTACGAGGTTTCCGTTTAAGCTTCCGTATTGATTGTGCTTTCCCTTTAATTTCTAATTAAATTGATAAGCGTCATTATATTCTTACTAGAAAATAAGAGTTCACTTTAAAGCTTCTTAAATTATTCATCCCTAATAAAAATCTTGTTTAATTTATTATCCTCGGGTTCCTCACTCGGCTATCGAGCTTTATGAGTTCTCTAAGGTAGTTTTTCCAAAGTGTTTCAAACACCACATTCAATTATTTGCTGTCAGGCATCACTCTTAGGTCATAATAGTAATTCATGAACTTCATTATATTTTGGTCATCTTAATTTTCTTAAAAATCTTCTTCACCGAGAGCTCATCCTACTATGGGACGTTGAAGTTCGTCAGCACTTTTAATGAGCTCCTTGTTCTAAGCCAAGAAATCTTTTAAAAATCTAATAGTGACTTGCTGATCTAGAGAGAGAAAGCACCCCTCTATACTTATAAATTATAGTAGATCTTACTATTAAATCTTAGGAATTTAATCCAATCTTTTTTGGACCAGAACTTTTATAAAAGCTCTCTATAGTCATGTCCAGTAACTCTAGCTCCCTCCAACAAAATATTATTTCAAAAATTTAAGATATTACTTACAATTTTAAGATTATTTCTGATATTCATTTTTGAATCATGATACGTGAAGTTAATATCTAAATTAGCCCATCTTGGCACCCTATCCTATTGACCAGAAAAATTAAGCAAAAACTAAAAAGAAATACTTAATTACAATTTTAAGAATAATTATTTGTTTTCATGTTTTCTATACAATCATTACTTTTATAAAAATTTTCTATCACTTATAAATGTAGGTATATCCCATGGCTATTGGTTCACTTAATGTATAATTAATGTTAGCTAGTATTAGTTAGAAATTATTTAGTTATTTGGAGAATGATATATAATTAGTTTTTTCATTATATTTTGATTTTAACAATTATTCTTATTATATTTTCTTTAGGCGTAGTCATTGAATTGAGTATAATATAAATTTATTGGTTTAAATGCTGGGATAGTTTACTTTCATTTTTTGATTTTATTTTGTTTTATTCGAGTCTTACATAAGCTTTTTATAGGATCTTCTTTTCACATGGGTTTATAAGTGCTTTGATTTGTAGAGTATAGTTGGGGTCTTATTGGGGTTAATAGAGAAATTAGGCCAATTTGCAAAATGAGAAATATTAATTAGCGAAATATAGGGTCTATTTATGATGAGTAATATTTAGATTTATTAATTAAGCTTGGGTATGGTACAAGTATTAATATAGACAAAGTCAAACCAGTACTGAATTATACAGCCATAGCAAGACTCCTACACAAGAGTGCCTTAACTGTTAGGTATCATTGCTTGTTAGCTGTTTAGCATTATAACTCAAGCTCTTGAAAACATCCTGCAAGAAAATAAAAGTTCTCACAGGCTCATATTGACTATCTTTGTGATTCTAAGACATTAAAGTATTGGACTCACTTTCCTTTTGACTAACGAGCTGTCATGTTTCATCGCAAGTTCCCTGACATGCGTATCTATCCATAAACTATAGCCAACATTTATAAAAGAAATAGTATTACTTTCAAGACTGTCAACAGAGTGAAGAAAGTAATTGATTTTACAGTGCCATTTTATAGTAATAATTTAAACTATATATATGATTAAATGCAGAGAACTATTACTTATAACATCAAGTTCATACACGCTGATGAAGCAATGTTTACATTCAACACTTTTATTAATAAGTCCTGGAGAAAAAAAAAGTTAATATAGAAGTATATGACTAAATAGTAAAGGTAGTCACTTATGCAATTTTATCAAGTATAAGTGAAGATTCAGGTCTAGAAGCTTATGTAATTCATCCTCGCTCTATTAGGCGATATCAATATATAGAGTTCCTACATAAGCTCATAGAGAAGTATAGTAACCAAGAGATCATCATGTTTGTTGATAACCTCTCAGTTCATAAGACTAAGGAGTCTAAGAAAGCTTAAGAAAAGTTAAACATAACTCCTGTATACAACGTTCCTTAAAGCCCATAATTTAATGGAATTTGATTTTACTGGAGTTAAATCAAAACTTACTACAAGAATCTACTAAAAACCCCAAAGCCCTTACAGTAGTTTGATTGAGTTTTTGATTGATAAATGTAGACTATTAGTGCATACTTTATTAGGGTTTTAATAGGGTTTATGTAGGGGTTTAATGTTTAAATATTAGTAATTTAAGTGAGTATATGCGAGGTTTGGGGTCAGTTTATGATAGTGAGTATATCGATTTATTTTTTAAGTTGCGATATGGATGTGATGAATATAGTGAATTTCTTAAGCCTTTTCTTAATTATTCGTCTATAGCAAGGCTCCTCCATAAATCTCCTGCAACTGTGAGGTCTCACTGTCTATTAGCATTGAATTTAAAGAGATAGCACTTAATTCTAAGCCTAAAAGACCTCTAAATTTAGCAGCATCATATTGATTATCTTATTAATGATAAGACTCTTAAATACTGGGCTCATTTCTCTCTGGCTTAGAGAGCTGTGATGTTTCATCGCTGATTTCCTGAGCTTCACATATCTGCTTAATCGATTGCTAATATCTATAAAAAGAACGGAATATCTTACAAGACAGTCAATCGCATAAAGAGAGTGATTGACTTTAATGTTCGATTTTATAAGACTAATTTAAATTATATATTCGATTAAATGCAGAGGGCTATTACTAATAATATTAAGTTCAAACACGCTGATAAAGCTGTATTTACATTCAATACCTTTAAATCAAGGTCTTGGTATAAAAGATATAGCAACATAGAAGTATATGACTAAAAGGTTAAGGTGTAGACTCATGCTATTCTTGGTGGAATAAGTGAAGATAGTGGCCTCGAGACTTATGTTATTCACTCTTGTTCTATAAAGACTGAATAATATATTAAGTTCTTGCAATAACTCAGGGATAAGTACGCTGACTAAGAGATTATTCTCTTCGTTGATAACTTTTCAGTTCATAAACTAAAGACTCAAGGAGGGAATATGAAATGCTAAATATAACACCTGTATTTAATGTTTCTTATAGCCCTTAGTTCAATGGAATTGAATTATATTGGGGCTTATTGAAAGGCCACTACAAGAAACTTCTGCTCTATCACTTAATGCACGACTTGAAGATAGATATAGTCGATTTTATTAAGAGTGCTGATAAAAGACTCAGCGATGAGAAAGCTATAGTATGCGCAAGAGATGGGAGATTTTGTGTATATTAATAAGTTTTAGATTTAAACGAATGAATAAGTTCACATATTAAATTTGCACGTAAAGGGATTTGGCTTCTCTTTCTTTTTTTCCTCTTAAGGGTTGCTTGGGCCCATGTTTCTTCTCTTAGTTCCTACCCCTGCATCTATGTTCATCTCGTCTGGCTTTTAGAAATCTTTGTAAAGTCTCTTACTCAATTCATGCTTTACTTGTGATTTTCTCTCTCTGATTAATTTGCTACGCTCTTTCATCAAGTATATAGCAGTACCAGGTTTTTCTATACAGTTAGAAGACTAAGCTTACTTGAGATGAAAGGATTCTTTTGAAGTTCCTAGAGCCAGGTCTCGCTAATTTTAATACCTTGCTTCTCTTTTTCTTCAGGAGAGATACTGTAGCGTTTCTTATGAGCTTCTTAAATAACTTCATTTAAGTACTCAGGTTTCAGAGTTCCAAGGACACCAAAGAAGAAGTTTCTCTCTGGCAGCTTATTAGAGAGTTGCAACTTTGAAGGAAGGTAGAGAGCAACATCTGGATCACTCATAGCATCATCATAGAGGTTTGTTACTGAAATTTCAGGGTAGTTAAGTATCTCTATCATCCTAATTTCATTAGACTTAAAAGCTTTTTTCTCTTCACTCAGTAAGGCTTTTAAGAATGAGATTTTAGTTCCCTCCTAAGTCGGCAAGAACAATCCAACTATAATCGATTTATTAAACTTAGTTAAGAACTTACCTGCTATACCAAATATCTATAGAGGTCATCTTTACTTCGAAATTTTCCTATTAAATCTTGAGTTTAAATTCTCTTCATTGCATCATTCATAGAATCCAACTTGCTTCCTCTTTCTAGAAATGTTAATGAAATTTTAATTATGGATATCCATTCTAAGTTTATTAAAATCTTACTACTAAATAGGGAGGACCTACTGGAGGTCAACCTAGAAAAGATATTGCGAGAAGCATTGAAAAACTTGCTCCAAGTTTCACAGATTGATTTCCATTTTTATCAAACTATCTCCATTAAATTGCTCCTAATAATGCTTTAATTATTTTAGGAGGTTCTCCAAATTAAGTTCAAACTTGATTTGGAGGACCTCCTAGAGAAACAAAACTTCATTAGGAGTCTTTTAATTTACCAAAATGTATAAAATTCACATAAAATATGTCAACTTACAGTCTTTTATGGTTAGCTAATTTTATTACCTCTCAGCAAAGAATCTTCCAGAGTGTCTTATAATCTACTTTAATAGTTTATCTAAGTAGATTTTATCATTATTATAATAAAATATATCAGCAAACAAAAATGAGCGCTAACCTTTTGAGAAGAGCTGCATTACTAGGGTAAAGTCAATAAAAATTATCATTCCAGCAACCAAGAAAAGCAGGGACCAGAGACGCTAGTACTCAGTGGGAGCCTACTTATGACTACTTTGACCAGTCTAGCTTTGAGATTTAAATATAAGTTAAGTAGGAGGTTATTATAGAAGCTGTGCAGATTGGGGAGGAGGCTAAACAACCAGTTATAGAGCATTAATAAATATCAGCCAAAGTTGACTATTAATGCAAAGAATGCAATAAAGTTTTCCCTTACAAGTCAACTTATAAGAGACACTTGAGAGATATACACAACGATATGCCAAGGTTATTTCTCAAGCATTAAAAGAAAGATGGGAAGTATGTTTGTGAGTTCTGTTAGAAGCCATATTCTCATACTAGAGACCTCAAATTGCACTTAAAAAAAAGCATTATTAAAGTTTTGTCTTTATTCATGAACCTACAGGGAATAGATTCCTCTAAAAGAGAAGATCAAGAAACCTAGTGGAGTCTCTTAGAGTTGAAGTCTAGAAGTAAGTTAAATTGAAGAAAGCAGTCAAGAACTTTCCAGTCTCTGAGATCAATAAAATCATGGTTAAAATAGAGGCAATGAAGATTCCCATATTAAAAATTATTGTCTTAGATTCTTGCCTAGAAAGCTACCTCACTCTTGAAGATAAAATAGCGAAGAGAGTCATTACTGATGACTCATATGCTTATAAGATATATCCTTTCAATTACTTCCTTGCTGATGACAAGTTCTAAATGGAATTTGCTAATGAGTATTATGCTCTTTAAAAGGCAAAGTTAAGTGAGTGTAGGCATATCATCTAGCTTGATGTTATTTTACTTAGTAAAGATCATGTAGCCTTCAGGCTTCCTTTACTTGAAATGACTTACAGAGAATTCTTATCTGACAATCGATGTCAGAGATAAATTAGCTAGATAGTATAGCAGATAGTTGAGGGGATTGAAGAGCTTCACAAGCTTGGTTATGTTCATAGAGACTTAAAGCCAGAGAATATCATGTTGAACTTTCAGCCTCTTAGAGTTTATATTGTTGACTTCAACAGAGCTCAAAGAGTGCAAGCCTCTGCATAAGGAAATGTATACGGCACTCCTGGATATTTCGCAGAGAGAGAGGATTGGAGAGATGGAGACACTTAATGGGATATCTGGGCTCTAGCAGTAATAATAAAGAGAGCGAGATGCCAAGAAACGATTACTTTAGCTGCAGGGGTGAGAGAGATTCTAAGCAGAGAATCAAACAATATCTCGATAAAAATAAAATAAATGGAGGTCTCAGAGAACTGCCACATGACTCTAAGCTTATGTTTGTGTGAAATATTTTAAAAACTCGCTTGTTATACTCACTTAAAATACTAATATTTAAACATTAAACCCCTACATAAACCCTATTAAAACCCTAATAAAGTATGCATTAATAGTCTACTTTTATCAATCAAAAACTCAATCAAACTACTGAAAGGGTTTTGATGTTTTGACTGCTATATCATCTAATGCATGATTTATCAAAATTGAAACAGTAGGCTTAATTCAAAGTAGTTGCAAGAGAGTAAATACAGATAAGACTACGATATGTGCAAGGAAGGGGAGAATGAATATTTATTAATAAGTCTTAGTCTTAAATGAATGAAATAGTTCACATATTAAATGGACTCTTAAAAGGATTAGGCTTCTCTTTGTTTTCTTCTTCTTAAGGCTTGACAGGCCCTTAGTTTCTTTTCTCACTGCCATCTATGGCTTTTAAACATCTTTATAAAGTCTCTTGCTAAATTAATGAACTATCTGCTGTTTTCTATCTCTATGAACCTTAGCATGCTCTTTCATAAGATATATACCCCAGTGCCAGATTTTCCAACAAAGTTTTATGTCAAAGCTTACTTGAAAGATAAGGATACTTCTTAAGTTCCTCAAGCCAAGCTGAGCTTATTAGAATGCCTTGCTTCTTCTATTCTTCAGGAGAGATAGAATATCGTTTCTAAAGTACTTCTTCAATTATTTCTCTGATATATTCTTCTTTTATTGCACCAAGAAAACCAAAGATAAAGTTCCTCTCTGGTAGTTTATTAGAGAGTTGTTTCTTTTTAGGAAGGTAAACTACCATTTCCTCATCTTACATGCCATCCTCATAAAGATTAGTGACTGAAATCTCAGGGCAGTTGGTAATTTCTATTAGTTTAATCTCTTTATTTTAAAAGCTTTCTTGTCCTCACAAAGTATTGCTTTCAAGAATGAAATTTTGGTACCTTCTATCGTTGGAAGGAATAATCCAACTGTATAACATGTTAATAGTCATCAAGTTATCTTACCATGTAAAGTTAGATATCGATAGAGATCTTTTTTACTTCTGAATCTTGATATCATTTCTTGAGCCTCAACTCTTTTCATTTGATCATTGAATGATTCCATCTTTGTTCCTCTTCCTATTAATGAATTTCAAATTATAACTTATAGACTTCTGGATCCTATTGTTTAAAATCTTACTATTAAATATGGGCATCTTATAGGAGGTCAACCCTGCAAAGATACGTGGAGAAAGTTTGCAGAAGCTGTAACAAACTGCAGAGATGGAGCTCCATTTTAATCAATTTAGTTCCATTAAATTAGTACTAAATTTGTTTAAATTTAATTAGTACTGGTACTAAATTCGTTTAATTTTAATTGGTACCAATTTAATAGTACCAAAACTTAATTAGTACCTAGTTTTAAACAAATAAGGTTTTAATTGAAAAGTTCCAAAATGGTTCAAAACCTATAATTTAAGCATACCAAGAATGATTCTCTATATAATTTGTTGCTTAAAACAGTAGCTTTTGTTCATTGTTTCATTATTTTATTTATTCTTTATTATATATTACTTTTTCTTAAAACAGCATTTAACATTTATGTTTAGCATTTAAAATCAAATAATTTCAAAATTAATATAATTAAGATACTTTACCGTAAAACAGCCTAAATGCGGTAGAGTACCTAAATATATAAATAAATCAATATGAATAAAGTGAAATGTACAATCTTGATTATTCAAATTAATTCACTCAAATATATATTTTAACTAAATTAAGCTACACGTGGACATTAAACTGGTCAAAAAAGAGTTGCTTACGCTGTAAAGATGAAGGATTCGAGCCTTTGTGAAAGAAGGAAATCAAATGCCCACACCATCAATATAGGAGTGAAGTTAAAAATACTCGCTTAATAGTATCCTAGTGGCGCATTAGTCTCACAAAGATGAGGAACCTCCATTACCTATCGAAGCTTTGAGTTTGCGATCTCGGGCCTCTTGAATGAGTTCAACAGTATTAATGACTAGAAGATGAAACTCTAACAAGGTGAGACACTAAGATGCTCAAACAATTAAAAATGTAGATATAGAAATAAATATACAATTTAAAATGAGTAAACAATACAGGATATAAAATAATAAATCTTTCTTTATTTGTATAATAAATTATAAAAGTAATCACATTTTTTGAACTTTTATATAATATTTTTTCATCCTATTTTTCAGATTCTTTTATAAATTAACTAATTCAAACATAGTTCTAAATGAGAGCCACCTGATGAGAATAATCATAATAAGATGATAAATGACTAAATAGTCATTTCAAAATTAGAAATAAAGTACAATGGAAAAAATAAGGGAAAAAGAGCCAAGAACAAAAGAAAATAAGAAGAAATTTAGGACAGTAATCTCTAAAATAGAGGATACATTGGGATTTATTCGTTTACATAGATATACTCGTAGGAATTTTGAGGTCTATATTTGAGTTAATTAATATATACTAAATTATAATTTTAGTATATAATTCAGATAATAATAAAGTAGAGCGTGTCTAATCTAGGCAATAAAAAAATGAAAAATTCAATACAGTTTAACAGTTTTTGTTTTAAGATCAAAGAAACTATGAAAAACATCATATACTGAACAAGACTAGGTGGGTTATGATTTCTTTTTGGCTTTTTGTTAGATAAAGTAACAATATAATTATTGTTTTTTTTTCATAAAGCATTCGCTTTAACAAAGCATTATTTTAATCATTTGCTTATTTATGCTTATGACCGATTTTAATTTATAATCTTAAAATAAATAATATTATATTAACTTGATTCGCTCATCATTTCAAATCAAATCAAGCTATTTTAATTAAATAAAAAAATAATATATTAAATGGCTTTTCATTTATCAAAGAATCTATCAAAACATTCAGAGTAATATATAAAACTACATTCATTATTTATAAATTATTCTATTCAGCCTTATTGATATTCTATAGAATTAGCTAAAAATTAATTAAATATATAGTAATTGTATAATATTGTTTGAATGTTTACTTAATATTTTGAAATTATCACACACTATTTTTTTCAACTTATAAATAAAAATTTACTAGCATTTTATGTCACTCAAATTCATCACAAAATTTGCTTTGTCAATGCAAGATTTATTTTTAATTTAGCAACAAATTAACATTTCTAAAACTATTAACAATTTAAGGATTTCACTTTTAATAAACATTTTAATAGAATATTTTTAAATGAAATATTCTTAGAAATTTTTTTTTTTAGTTAGGATACTTACATTTTTTAATAAGATTAATAAAGTTAACCTTAAATTTTACCTTACTAAAGACGCTAAATTTATATAATTTTTTAAAGCATTACTTTTGTTGTGTAGTGAATAATATAAAATAAAAAATTTAACCTATTCACTGTTTAATACTCAAATCAAACCATCAATCTAAGTCGTGGCATAGAAGTATCTGAAGTAGTTGATGTCGCAGTTATTGAGCCAAAAACTATGAAAAACTATCTCACAATTCATTTCTTCTTCTATGTGCGATCGAGATACATACAAAATAAGAGCTTAGCGAAAAGAAATATTCCACGCAGAGTTTGCAGAGATCTAAACTGTAAAAAAATTAATGGGCGTGGTGAAAACTCTAACCAGGTTCCATCGCTTCTGAGATATTAGTCTCTGTCCTTTCGCTGTGGTAGCAATTTTAAGCAGATCTTGTGTGGGAGGAAAATTCTCATCGTTAATTTCTTTAGTTCTCGTTTTCTAATTTTTGAAGGCTGATCACTACTTTAATCCTGCTAACAATTATCTCTGAAACTTAACTCACACCAAATAGCTCATCTTAGCAGAGAATACATAATTCCAAAAACTTTCCTGGAGTTTAAAGGAAGACAGATTTACCTATTCAAATGTCCGATAGTGCGGTAACCCATTAACCTCTTGCTTGCCACAAAAATCTTAGAAGAGTTGAGAGCTCGATTAGAAAGTCCGAGGTGAGAATGGTAACTTGCCCAGTATTTATATATCTTATTTAAAAATTAAAAAAATTCTACAAAAAAACACTCTCTATATAACTTATTTTTATATTTCCAAGTTCTATTTATAAGTGGAATATGCCCATTAATTATTCAAAATAAAAACTGCCATAATATCTCGAAAAGATTAATATCTTGCAAGAACTATTAATTATCATAAAGTCTGAAAACCTGAGGCAATTATATTAAAAATGATAATTTTTAATAAAAATAATTAAAAAAACAAGAGTAAAATTTCAATTAATTTCTAAATTTTAATAAATAAATTCATCGTAATTAGAATACCTAGAATACATCGAGTAGCCTGGCTTCGCAAGAGTGATACTACATTGCATGGTTGATTTATGAATTTGCATGAAATATTTTTTAAATTAACTATTTTAAAAGTAAAACATGATTTGAAATTATTTGAATCACTTAGAGGACTCAGTTAAATATACAACTTTGCTTAATAATAATAAAATATATAAAATTAGTGAAATAGAGAAATACAAATATACTTAATATACTTCGAGTAATCTTAATTGTCAGTAATTTAGTCTGCGAATATTATATTTACATTTAATTAATATTTAATATTTAACTGGTTTTACATTTCACATTGTACAGTTAAATGTTTTTAGTTTTTAAAAATATTAAGGCGTACCTCAATATAGTTCATTATACAATATACAGTTTTAATAATTAAAGTTTTTAATCGAAATATTTTACACTTGTAAATATGTTGCTTATTATAGTAATATATTATAAATGAAAAATGTCAGAGCTTATTATTCAAACGAGTGACAGAGAATTGCTATATAAAACACTCATAGTAATAGTTGAGATAAATATCTAGTCTAAAATGGAAGAACCCCTGAATAGCGAAAAAGACGTTAGAGTCAATTAAAGGCAGATATTTGTGTTCTGAATTAAAGTCGAAAATGAAAGCAATCATACACAGAAATCGAGCGGGTTGTATCAACTCCAAAATATAGTCATGCTCTCATATTTCTCTTCGCCAATAATGGTAGACAATACAGCAATATTTAAACATGGTTTAGTACTATGTAAAATTACTTCATTATGAGAGTATCTTGGATACAATGCCTTGATAAGTCTGAAGTATCAATGTAACTGATTGGCAAAGTGAACATAAGGAAACTGTATTTTAACTATGAAGATTTTGTACTTGACTGCGGGGATCAATAACATTTTGTGGCGCAAAAGTTTAATAAAAAAATAGATATACTGATTAGACTTCTTCAAGAGACTCATCACAAACACTAAGCAGAATTTAAGATAAGTATAAGGATTTAGTAATATAAAAATAGATATATTAAGTAAATGACATGTACCGAAAGCACCAAGATATTGATTTAGTCTGTGATTAAATCGTGAAAAATCACAAATTACTAATAATCTACTAAGGATTAGAATAGAAACTCATCTCAAAGCCAGAGTAACATAAGCAAACAATTTTTCAGTCATAAATCCAGTTTCTACAGAGATCTGAGACTTAATCTCAACATTTAAAAAGGCTTGATTAAAAAAAGCATGTAGAAATGCTCTACTTCCACTCAGTTGGCAAGATGTATAAAGTAATCTTCAGAAAATGTCCAGACAAAGTGAATGTTCTATCGTTTTTTGGTGAGCCTAACACGTGAAAGACTACCATCCTAAATATATAAGAAAATCTTTATCACTGAGGATGTCAGAGAACTCAATAAATCCATTTGCATGGATTCCAGCTCTTCTCACTTTCAACCCAAGCTCGTTATCATGGACGGGATCAATAGAGACATTTTCTACAATAGTGAAAAGATAGATGTCCTCAAGCGATTCTTTGAAGAAGAGGGTATCCTGTAAATCTGAAATACAAAATGCCGGTGGTGAGAATACAATAGTACAAAGTGATTGTCATTTCTAATATGCCACCTTTCAACTAAATGAGTGATTGGACAGAAAGTCATTTAAACACGGATGTTATAAGCAGAACCATCTCTGAGATGCTAAATGCAGACTAGAAGTTCCCCTTTAGTGAGATCGAGCTGGTATTGTACTTTCGGTAGCTTTTGATAGAAGACGGGGATTCACAGATGCTGGAGAACAAAGAAACAGATCTAGGACATACATTTGGGGAGAGCAACGATCTCAAGACTAATAAGCAAGACTAAAAAGAATAAAAAAAGGTTCAAGACAGTGAATGATATCATCATTATTTTTGTAACCAATAACATTAACTACTCTTATAAGCAAAGTATTTAAAAATGTACAATTCCTTGATTAAGATCTTTAATTATTAAAACTGTACAATTTACCGTTTTTAGGAACGCGTTAATATTTTTAAAAAGACCAAAAAAATAAAACTGTACAATCTAAATATGCAATCAGTTAAGTATTAAAATTTAATTTTAAAAAATATAGTTATAAGCAAGTCTTATATCTGGCAGTTAAGATTACTATAAGAATATAAGTATATAAGTATTTGTCTAATTTCTTAATATTTTCTTTTTAATCAATAAAAAGTATTTAGTATGAAATTATTTAAATTTTATATAAAAAATTACTGATCGCATTATACATTTTACTAATCTCTTATTTATTACAAAAAAATCTGCTGTGACAATTTATAACGAATTCTTATGAATTGTTTACTATTGATATCCGTACTTTAAATATAAATTAAACGTAAATTTCATGATTTAAGCAAGAGTCATATATTTATATCATGGTTGATTTATGAATTTGTATACAAATACTATAAATTTATTTTAAAATGTTAAACAATCATGGTTGAGTGGCACCTTCAGTTTGTAGTATTTGGTCATGAGCACCCGAAAAGATTTAACTATTGTGGGAAAACATTCGAAATTGGTAAAATTATTCTTATTAAATTAATTATAATTCAAAAAAATTTGGCAGTTAATGTGGGCCAATTCAAACGATCTTGGGCTCATTCGATAGTGAATTTAAAATTAGCTGAACTTTGTTATTTAGGTACTATTTTATCGTATCCCTGGACGAGATAACTAAACTTAAATTAAACCCTCTTATTTCATTAAATTATACCCCCACATTAAAGTCAAGTTATCTCCCTCCACACATGTGATAAAATAGAACCGTCAATAAGAAAAATCCAGATTATATAAATGTTCTATCGAATGAGCTCGAGATTGTTTAAATTGGCCAACATTAACTCCCAAGATTCTAAGTTGCCTTTCGCTACCTCATCCATCTCATCCTCCGAGCTAGCATTTTGTATTTTATGAAATTATTTGACTAAATTAATTTTCTTCTATTTATAAACTTTTGTTTCAATAAAGTACAGAGTCTTCTCTATTATTTTAAGCTTGCTGTAAATATCCGTTGAGTAGCTCGACCTAAGGTACATTTCATTAATTTACAAGCAATAGTTGATCCCTAACTTGTGTCGAGATTGCCATCTTCATTTTCAAATTCTATTGTCTTCTTAATAATATGGGAGTTAGCGGGAAGTACATACACATTTCTACAGACTAGTGGAGATTATATTATTTTAACACTCAATATATTTAAAAAAAAATTTGTCGAGAGATAATCGCGTTAAGCCCTAACTCTCGATCGATTTTCTTCGCTTTGTGAGGGATTCTTTTGAATTTAAGGAGCAAGTAAATGACAAATAGAGGGATGCCAAGATGGAAATGACGCATTTACTCTCTTCCACGCTCTCTAGTAAGAAGATTCAGTTACATCGGTCAAATTCTTTCAAAAACAAGTACAAGACCCATTTATGAAGAATTATTTATAATATATTATAGGAAATTATTTTATTAATTTTTTAAGACTTATTCTTAATTGAAAATTTAAAGTATGGCCTAATGGAGTAGAATCATTAATTGTATAGGTAAAGAAAATGCAATTTTTTCATAGTCTCACATTTTTAGGTGTATTGTAGCTCTAACTAAGTTGACTTTAGAACAGTTTATTTTTTAAGAAACATAATGTGATCTAAATATAAAAAAAGTGAGCGCAAGAGTAAATAATTTTCTAAGCAATCAAGCATTCATGATTAAGTAAACATAAACAAAAATATTACTAATTTGATAAATAATAAAATGAAATTATAAAAGAAATGAAAGTAGAGAAATTAAACAGCTTTGCCATTATTAAATTTAGCATTATACATAAAAAATTGCAAATTTCATAAAAAGATTTATTTGTTATTTTTGTTATTTAGTGAAAGGCATGCTAGAAATAATCATTGATATTACAAATTGGGACATAAACTTAAATTTTTAGTATTGAAAACTGTTCAAAGACATTAATATTAATTATGATAGTTATAACATTGATCAATTTGATATAATCTCCAAATTTTCTTTTTACTTATCATAAATGGCTTTTCAAATGAAAGTTTAGTACGCCATTAATGTTGAGCATAAAAATTTATAACTAGAAAATGTCGTTAGATTTTACAAAACCATTTTGCAACGTTTTATTTAATTCTTTTATAATTATGATTTTTAATTTTTTTATTTCCATACATGTAAGAGTTATAATTTACTGCTTACTATAGAACACTTTAATTAGTTTGACTGCACTTTTTATATTTTAAAAATCTATTTAGATAAGAGCTATTTTAATTTGTAAATCTCTTTTTAAATATTAGTCTTTTTAATTAGTTTCGCTTTTATATAAGTAGCTTCCTTCAGCCGCATTTAACCTACTTTTGATTTCATTGTTCAATCTCAAAGTTATCTCTTCATGCATGTCTTGATGCTTGAAATTTAAGTATTTTCTTCTATTTTTCTTTTTATAGTTTGGTTGCGATTGACAAAGCTCTGATGATCTCTTTTAGCGCAACTTATTTGGCATGGTTGTATATCTTACTATAACAGTGCTTAATCGTACTTCGTGAATGTGAGATTGTTAGATTTCTGAAAAATTATCCAAATATTGTTATTTATAATAAAAGAGTTGAAATCCAATTGTAAAGAGAGTTTCGAATTACCGATCTTAACTCTGTATAGATCTTAAGTGGTAATGTTCGTAAAATAAGCATTTTTTATAAAATGGAGTTCCTGTTGCAAATTTCTTTAAAAAAATTTATAGATTTCTTAATATATTTTTCATTATTTTTAATGAAATTTATCAACAAACAATTACTCAAATCTTATCTACGAATTATTATTTTTTATAAAAAAGAATTATGCTAAATTTAATTACTTTAATGGATGATTGGATCGATTATTGCTTGCATTTCTGCTTATTGACTTTCTTTAGATAAACTTCTTTTTTCTACATTAATATTATTATTTAATATATTTTCATTATCATTTTAAATTAAGCATTAAGCATAGTTGTTAATTCACTTATTTTGAAACATAAGTCTGCTGCTAGACTGACTATTGCTCTTAATAGACCAAGTTAATGAATTTTCATAAATATTCAATTTTTTTATACTTTTTATCTTGTTTTAAATCATATTTTTTGTCAGTCTTTTTACACTGATTTTAATTTATTAAATTCAGAAACTTGAAAGCATTAGTGTTAACGCTAAGCAGCTTTTCTGCTTTTGATATTGATTATTTTCCATAAAATAATTAATGAATGCTCGGCTTTTGTAACTATTCTCATTAGACTTCTAAAAATTAAATAGTTAAATTCTATTAAGAAAAACTATCAATTAATTTAATATAAATATTGATATACTTTATTTCATTTGTTAAATGGGCTTTTATTCGTTATGCAGAAATAAAAATAATTTTAAGATAAAAAGCTGTTGGTAACCTGCAAATAATTGTAGTACTGTGATGATGCTCTGGTAGATGTGCATAGCTATTCAGGTTAAATATTTAAATCTTTTTCATTATTTTTTATTGGTAAATAAAAAAAAGACGAATTGCTCTTGAACACCTAATTTTAAATAAGAATAATCTTTAAAAGATTGGAATTCTAAAAAAATAAATTTTATCATAAAAATTAATTGAGCTGATAAGTATATACAAGGCATAAATATAAATAAATTCTGATTTATTAGTATATTTTTTTATAAGAATTATTGTTGTTCCAATTATTTAAATTGAATTCGTTATGACTGAGAGTTTACTGATCGAAAACATTAAACTGTTTGTACAACTTTTAATTAATCATTGGTTTCTAATGCCTTGCATTTTATTATTGAAATTAACTTTTTTTTCATTGAATTTTAAGTATGAGTGTTAGTTTTTGAAATTATTTGGATTTCATGTGTATATCAAACTGAATTCTTTAAATATCGCATTCATAAGGTGATTATTTAAATTTATTATAATCAATATTAATAAGTTCTCGTTTAAAATAATGAGTTAAAAATTCTCAATAAATTATTTAATTGCAATGACTAAGTTTCTATTAAGTTTATAGTAGCAATTCATGATTTTATTCTTAAAAATTTAATTCGTCTTATTCTAATTGATCTATTAATGATAAATCTTTGAGATATTTTGATTATTTAGTTATTTAATTAACTCAAAACATAATAAAAATCTATAAAAGTTTAAACTAATAGTGTATATAAATGAAAAGATTTAAGTTTAGTTATTAAATTATTCATGATGCTTGATAATTGCTACAGAATTATTATGAAAAGAATTATAATAGAATGATTATTTCACTTTAAAAGAAAATTTCTTAAATGTAATAAATGAATAACTATTTTCATAATTATGAAGGTAAGACTTACTAAAACTATTTAATTGGTCATCTTAATTTTATCAATAGATCTTAATTCTTTCTTCATTTGGTTATAGCAAACATAACCGATTCCATAATGAATAAAGTTATAAATAATTCACGTTTTATTATATGAATTGATGTTGAATTTTGCATATCTTTAATAAAATAATAAATATAATATTCAACTTTTCTAACATTAAAGTTAATAAAAGATGTTTAAATAAAGTGAGAATGATTTTTAAATAAACATTTAATTCATTTATTTATATGGAAAAAATACATTACGTCTCAAAGTTTCTTGATTGTCTTCACAATCTCAAGATATAATTACTCCGACTCCATGGGCATCTTTCTGGGATCTCCGTTCTTTGTCATTTCATTCATCTGCCCCCTTATATCGCCGTCGAAGCGCCCTTAGAGAGCAATAGCCATTTACTGTGGTAGCATGTTCTTGACCTTTGTGATTAGTGTGTATGGGATGGTAGGATTGTCTTCGTACATTTTACAAACGAAGCTGAAGAGATTTTACTCGATCGATAGCACCACCTTCTCGAATTTATCTTCAACCTAGGAGATTCTGGGTCCAACTCCTTCAATACCTGACTCCTCCAGCTGTACTTGCCCCATGTCGTTTGCAATCACTGTCTTTAAGTGGCCCAGTCTAGTTCTTGCACCACGGAGGACCACCCAAGAAAAGGCTGCACTAATAATATCTCTGTCATCATCCGGAGCAACCACTTATTTCAATATCTAATCTGGGAATGGGATCACTTTCATTTATTTTATGGCTACTACGTACTTTTACATCTTCTCGAACTTGTTCTTTGTTTATTACATGATGTTTATCTGGTTATTGTGAATAGCTTCTCGCTTAACTTTCTCTTAACCAGCAATTATTTATTATCTTTTTTGCCTTGCTTTTTGTGTACTGTCAAACAATGCTGTCTGTGCATCCATTTCTCTACCTCTATCAGCTTTCTTACCAATTAATTATTAGGCTCTTGATTTTCTTGGAGTGGTTTACGGCATTGTTTGCTTGTTGCTCCTATGGTATTTACTGCCTTTGTTGTGAGGATTAGCTCTCCGATCCTTTCGCAAGCTCTTTCTACTGCTCTTAATTTTCATCATGTTGCCACCTTGCTTAACCACCTTTTCTCCATTCATAAAACGTACCATTCTCGTTTAAAAGCCTTTCTCTTCTCAGCAGGGGATTATCTACACAAATCGCCAGCATACCAATATAATACACTCCGCGGTACCATTGTTTGAGTTAATCTCCTTCAGGGGTAATTTCAATTGGGCCTTCCTCCGCAGAATCTAATAGCCACCACTTGTCTGCATCTTTTACCACGGCTGCTGCGTGGCACTCATCTTGGGTCTTCTATAATCCATTTTCAAGTGAGGTTGTTTTCACCATGATTTAAATTATGAATTTGCTGTCCGGGTTATCGGTCTCCAAGAGACCCCACCACCCTTAGTGTATATTTGCCTTCATATTACGAAGGATAACTCCCGAGAAGGCACATGTAAAAATTGGGCTGTACCATTAATCTATATTTGGGTCGTAGAAAAGATAGGGAAGGTTCTTGTAGCAGTAACCTTCCTCCCATGGCATTTCTAGTTTCCTTTTATTAGACATGTGAGTTCTTGATTCGTAAAGTGCATGAAACTTCTAAGGAGAATCAAATAACGCTCCACCAGCAACCATTTTACTTGCAGTAATAAAACATGTAAGAGTAGATTAGTCCTGTTAACCCGGATGCCAGTATGCCTTCTTAAAGATTTCATGTGGGGGCAACTATTGAACTTCTTCAGAATACAATTTAGTGCTCTTAAATTATTTCAGAATCTGCTTGTACGCCCCTTGAACGAATTCTTCCCTTGTTTGATAAATCATTGAGCCATAATCGATGCCTTAGAAATTGTCATATTAGTAGGTCAACTTATTTTCATATTCTCTAGAAAAGTTGAGGAAAGTGTGCACTAGTAGTCCTTTAGCTCAGGAATAATTTATAGTGAATTCCTATCTTAATTATCTTCATCGTCATTTACAGCATTTTAGAATGTGTTGTCTCTATTCTCTTATTCATCTAACACTTCTAAATATTGTTTTTTACAGTGCTTAAAATTTGGAGTTAAAGTGGTTGCATTTTCATTCACAGAGTTTAAGATTTTATCAGATATTGTTGCCATTGTGTTGTAGTAAATAACATACTTGCCATTTTAAAGAGTTTTATGGCGGGCGGTGCATTTTTGTTAATAGACCTTAACATCCATCAGTTCAGATTTTTCGGCAATTAAA
Source organism: Oxytricha trifallax (assembly GCA_000711775.1). Classification (NCBI taxonomy): domain Eukaryota; phylum Ciliophora; class Spirotrichea; order Sporadotrichida; family Oxytrichidae; genus Oxytricha; species Oxytricha trifallax. Next base: position 33,109 of record ARYC01004618.1, on the reverse strand, counting down.
AATTTCTCTGCCTCATCAATTGCCCATTCGCCGACTAAATTAGATTCAGGTATCCAACTATCGTGCTTTGGACCATACCCTTCCCATCTAATCAAGTACTCAAACCCCTTTTACGACTTGCGTGCATCCAATATCTTGCTTATGTCACATTGTAGCTGCTCTTGCTTGAGTTGCTATATACTTTAGCCCTTGGAAGCATTAGATAAATTCCTGTTTACCTTTTTCATTGAAACTCTAATTTACTAATGAAAATTAATATCAACTGAAATTAAAAATAAATTAGATTAGTTATTAAGCTGATGAATATTGGAACCAGTTTTAAATGTTTGATTTAAATATTTGCATTGATTAATGGATTCACATAAACTTACAAGGAAGACTGATACCAACGTAACTTTTCCATTTACTATTATTCTTGAGCAGTTTTAGCACCATTCGACAGATTAGCCATGTTAGTTGTGACTTCTCATCTCCTGGACAAGCAAGTGATCAAGACGACGAGTTAGAGACATATTTAGAAACTTTGAATTCTACAAGGATTAGCAAGGTGATTAAATTAATACTTACAAAAAGAAACCCATCACACGTTTTACAAACTCAAGTGTTTTAATGCTGTTATTAGGGCTCTTTGAAATGCAGCTTTGAGCCAAGTCATGTCAATATTTGAGATCTAAAACGCCAACTGCTGCATATACTTTGAGAGCTGCCTCCTAATAATGAATGATTGCCTATGAATAATTACTTTGTTGATACTTGGCATTTCTTTTCGTTCAGATCTCGCTACTTGATGCAACGAAAGACCTGTTCCACTGGTGCGAGATCAAACTAGTATGGGCCAAGAAATAGAATTGACAAGCCCAATTTTTTTATTGCATCTAACGCGACGAAACTTTTGTGGTATGGTGCGTTGTCCACAATGATTAGGTAGTTAGTGTACCACCAGGGGTCAAGCAGGCACAGGTGTCTCACCAACAAGATCAGAAAATGGATGAAAGTCAAGCTATTAGTTGTTCCATTATTCACGGTAAACAACAATTACCCGTTGCTGCAATCAGCAGCTGTTATAGATACTCTGCTCATTCTCCTGGAAGCCGTCGAAAGAGTTGTAGTTCCTGGAGGGGCCCAAGTATAGTTACGATTATCGGTGCTCTATATTATAGTCTCATCCACGTTGATTATGATTTTACCTCGATACAGAGCACGAATATACTCAGTCGCCGCATGTTGTCAAGCTAGTTTTGAAACGGTTGTATTATGATTGGGTGTAATCAAAGTCACTTTATGGTATATGAGGCCAAAGTCATTCTTAAAACACTTTATGACATGATACTTTGAGAGATTAAAGCCGAATTTATTCTTGAGTTCTTCCCTAATAATCTTAGTAGTTATTACAACTCCGGATTGTCTCATACTCCCTATTATTTATTGTATTGCTTTATTAAAGTTAGGATTTAATTTCGTTGCATTTTTACTCATAGTAGCTTAGCTTTAAGGTACCTCTTTTTGCATCAATATCTTTTTTACAACTGTCTATTTAATGCCGAAGATGCCAGCGATACTTGCGCATTAATACCCTTCCTTGAATAGTTTTAGTATCTTTTGATTACGTGTCTCTATCTGAGCCTTCAAGCGACCTGGGGATTTGCGAGTTAATGCGAGTCTCTGGTTTGGTGTAATTTTACTATTCATGTAATTCTCTATACCATCTCTCAAATCATATTGATCAAAAAGATATTTTGCCATTGTGTTAAACTCATGTGATTATTGTTGATCTCTTTGAGCTGCCAAGTCACCATCCTGTAGTAGTCCATTACCAATACGGTCTAGATATTCAAGAGACATTACAGCAAGGTTGCTAATAGCTGTTAATCCTATCATAGTGGTGAGTCCAGGCTAATGCTTAACTTCTTGTACAACCATTTATTTGGGATCGATGAGTGAGCTACTGTTTATATTATGAGCCTGGTGCTAGACTTAGAAAATTGATCTTTGGTAGTGATTAGGGAGTTAATGGAATGGGTGCTTAGAATCACTAGTTCGGGGTGATTGAGACGACCGCATATTAATTGGGTCATGTTATAAGTTGCCTCATCATTGATAATTTATTGATTGGTCTTATTACGCTAGCCCTAATTGTTTTAATGGTTAAACTCTTAATCATGTTGTTGATCCATCGAGTAGAAGTTCTATTGCCAATGCATCCTTGAGCTTTATTCGTATTTTTCTATCAGTTATTTTTTGGGAGTATATGGTTTTCCTTTTAGTTTGTAAATAATTCCTATCCATCTAATTGAAATTCTCTTAAGGGAATTCCTTTTCAAAGGAATTTTGTTCTTTATGGCTTGAATTTTAACAAAAAAAGCACCCCCTCCACAAATCAAAGAGATTCATGAGCCGTTTTTAATTATATTTCCAGTCAATATAATCGAAGCTCTATTTACTAGTATAAATGAATTAATAGCCAATTAATTTCTTGGACATACAGACTAAGCTGTAAAGCAAAAAGGATTTATATATCTTCCTGTCTTAAGACTGCCTGGCGGACTTGCCGAGTCTCTCGTCAACTAATTCCTATTTCTTGAGTGAGATTCTTAAGGGTGACAAGAATGTAAGGTTACTCTAAAATTATAATTTGTTTATCCTCACAGTATATCACTCGAACTTCTATTAAAGTTTCGCAATAGCATAAATCAGTGATGAGCCACTTGCCCTCTCCGCGTTACTGTAAGAAAATGGACCGATAATGGATAGGAGACATCCTATATACCATTATTCCGGATAGCTGCAAGAATTCATTAATTAGGCTAGGTAAAAGCAGTTTTAAAGAAAGGTGGAGAAGCGGTCTTTAGGTATACAGCTTCGCCCTGAATTTGCGGAAGTATTTAATCAGTGTATGATGATTTCTTGTAAGTTTATGTATTTGTGTTTATATCAGTGTAGCTACAAACGGCAGGGCCGCTTCTCTATTGAAGCCCAATTCGAAGCGCCGCCGCACCCGCCAAGAGTGTGAAGAAACTAAAGAGGAAGAAGAACATTTGAGATATGACAGGAAGGACTTCTTTATGCAAGTTAAACGGCAGAAAACAGAGTTGCAATAAATGTAGCCTTAAAGAGCATAGATGCGAAGCTTAACAGTTATGAGTGATAATTTTGGCCAACGAAACAATTAAGAGAACCATCCCCTACAAAGTTGAAGTTTGAATAAGCAACAATTTAATATATGACAATTATGGTGACTTGTATAAAAGCGTGACTTACCATCTTTAAATTATTGTGTTTGAGATATAACGCAAAGTAATATGACTCATTTCATTTCAAAATACATTATCTGAATTTCTCAATTAAAAGACTCTTGTATACTCAATAGTAAATAGCAATAAACCATCAGTTTTCTTTTCCGCATCTTTCTGCTAAAATTTGAATTTGTACTCCTTAATGATTGTTGTTTTAAACTATACGCTATTATCTTAAGTAGGGCCACCAACTAATACAAAAGTAAAAATTGAAAGCATGTTGAATATATACAAGATAGGAGAGGACCGCTCATGAGTTTTAACACTTTATTAGGAATTATTAAATTAGGTGTGAGTATGAATTTTATCTTTTAAGCATTATATAGGTGAGCGAAGTTCTAGTCATAGTGAATACAAATCGTGAAAAAAGTTTACAGGATGAGTACATTAATTGAGTGCAAATGCATAAATATAATGCGTAGAGTGGTTCTCAGATTTTCAGATTATACTTAGAGAGTGATAACGATTAGCTTGCTCACTAAAACCTCAACATCTCTAAGTTTTTTATATTCGAGGATTTAAAGAATTCCTCATGGAATGACTCAAATCATTGAGTCTACTAGGATTCGTAGCCAACATTAGCTGTTGGATCATCTGACAGAGATCTCTTGTTTCCAGGGAAGTTATTTAGCATTGACACGGCAGGACTCGTTAGCTTTTTACCTGGCTTGAAAGTAGAGTATTGAATTTCTAAACTTTTGTCATATACTATATCTCTGCCGTTTTCGTCTTCCAGTAAGAATGCTCTAGAATTAAGTAACTGGTTCGCGTTGCTCTTGCCCATTACCATCGTAAAGTTTGGGTTCACTTCCTTATTTTACCAGAGCGAAAGTTATTCAAGAAAAGGTGGTAGAATTTCTAACCATGTTACAGCCTGCCTCAAAATTGATGCCTTTACAGTGCCCTCTTAAATTACATAAGATAAATGATGCTCCATCTGCTCCAAAACCTCCTACTACAATGCAAGCTTTCTAGTCACCACACATGGTTGCCAATTTACATTGCGAGATGTAGACTCCAATTTGTTTGTAATCTTTTTCTTCAACTACTGAGATGAGAAGTAAGTGTTCTTCGTTATTAATTCCAGGCTCAGTATGGGCACAAGCTTGTCTTCTTAAGTATATACGATAGCATATTTAACTATTCTTTCAACAATCATTAGATTGGTCCTTAGCTGTTAATCCATAGCCTTCCATTACTGCATAAATTGCTTAGGCGTCACTCACTTCTACCTTTTATTTGACTTTGAAATATTGGGAGGTTTAACCAAGCACTCTTTTCTTGGAATGAATTCCAAAAATAAGGGGTCAACAAGTGGGGAGAGATCTAATAATAAACCCTAATCCGTAAAGCCTTCCAGTTTCACCAATTGCTGGAGTAAATCGTGCTTCTTAGATTTCACCAACTCTCTCCATTCATCCAAAAATTTCAAAAATAGGGACACAAAGTCACTTCACCACAGCTCATTTTGGTTTGTGCATTGGCTATTACTTTTAAGGATTTCAACTATCGATTATATTTTAGATCGCAAAGAATTGCTATTCTCGAATATGGCAACAATTTCTTAGTAATACAATGAATTCTTTCTGGTTACTGGCATTGGGGCTCCTAACTTCTGGTTTAATTCTCTATCTTTATTCTCACCAGCTTCCTACAAAAACTATTCACTTCGGAGTTTGCCTTCATGTTTGAGTTCATCCACTTATTAATGGGTTAGAGAGAATTAATCTCTAGAGTCACCACAAGCTGCGAAGGCCGAATCATCTGACTACTGTTTCATGAACGATAAACTCTATGATTTGAGTTTTAACTATCCCATGATCTGGTAATAAGTTTTATTTGAAGGAGTATAGTGGTTGGCCCAATTTTTGCCAAGAGGTCTGCTATCTATGTTCGATTATTAAATCTTTCTCGCATTGTTGACTATCCTTAGAGTTCTTTTTGAAAATCAATTTGTTTATAACGTGTCCCTGAATAGAGTGCTTATATATATTGACAATGATTCTTCTGGAGTTTTGTAAAGTCGTTACATCACGTCAATCACCCTTCCTTGAACTTGCTTAACAAATAGATGGCACTCAGGCTTCAATATGCAATTCTTAGTGTGCTTGTAAAATCTATTCTTCTGAAATAGGCGACTCCTAATCAGCTTCTTGCAGCATATATGGCCTTGTAAGTTCTCTTGCTGTATCCGTGACTCCCTTGATTTAGTTATTGCATGTAGGCCATAGGTTGCATAATGTAATTGGTCTTTTAAAGCATTGCACTCCTTGCGTTCAGCTTCCTTTATCAATCTTATGGAGAGCTTATAATATCTCTCCAAATGCACTTATTCTGGAGATTGTTTAACAAATTTTCTTTGCAAGGCTCTATCTAAAACTTGCTGTTTTTAAAGTTTTTTTATTTAATGAGGGCAGTTATTTTATTGTGTAAATCGTTTGAGCTAAATAGTTATTTTTTGAATTGTTTTATTTGTTCATTTATAATTTGGTCGTTTTCACTTTTCCTTAATGGCTGACTTTTTAATGATAATTATTGGTAAAAAGGAGCTGTCACTCCCTAAGCCAGCATATCTGATCTCAAGCCGGTATCGAAAGGCTCAACGACTACTTTTTATTCAGGAGACTCCTTCATAATGTTATTGGTTGATGAATTAATTAAGTCTGAGTAGTAGCTTTGGCATTCATCTTAGTGTCTGACATGGGTGGAGTCGGGCCTTCTAGTATATTCAGCCATCGTCTAATCCTCAATAGTGTCCTCAGGTGCATATTTTAATTCCTTTTTGCCGTTGATGGGAGGGAAGAGCTCCCTCGCCATGATCCTGAACTATATTTCTTCTTCCACCATGGGTCTATGAAGGCTAGTATTTTCTTCTCCTAGAATTCCATCTACAGTTTCCCTCATCATCATAGGTTTAATATGGTTAGCGCCCATCAGCTCTATTAGTTTCTTCAATCACTCTTGGAAAATGGGAAGTGGGAGTGGCCGTGGTGCATGATATTCATAGGGGAGGAGGGGAAACAGGACCGATGGCGATAGCTTGATGTTTGAAGAAGACCTGCACTTTTTAATGGAGGACATTCGGGTATCGTCTAGAAGCATGGGTTGAGTGGGGAATGGAGTTAAAAATAAAATTTAATTAGACTAATGTTATTAAGTATGAAATAAATCACTTAAATGTTAGGTTGCTTTTTAATTCTGAATTAAGTTCCTGTAGTAGTAGTAGCAGCTCTAAACTTAATTATTAAAAAGCAACTTAGACAAAATTATAATAATTATGAGAATAAATAAAAATATATTTTAATTTTAACGGTCACCTCTATTTACCAATAAAACATCTTTTATATGATTAAATTTAATTAATAAACATATAAAAAGACATAAAGAAATATAAAATTAAACTGTTTATTAAGATTAAGTTTGTTTTTAAAACAATTAAATCACCAAATATTGTTAACTTTTAATTAAATTCAAGTTTAATATTTCTTCATTAATTTTTGTCTATCCTCTATATTCATGTTTATTTAATCAAATTTGTGACTATGCAGTTTTGTATTTTAATATTGTAACCTTTTGAGGAAAATAGAGTATGAGAAATTACTATAAAATTACAATAATTTTGTCAAATTCCACTTTATCTATGGTGTATTCAGCGAGTTCTCAGCAAATTGCTATTTTATATAATAAAATTACAATAATTTTGTCAAATTCCACTTTATCTATGGTGTATTCAGCGAGTTCTCAGCAAATTGCTATTTTATATAATAGTTATACAATTTGAATATAGTGTAATTTTAACTTTTTATTCTTCATTCTTTAAGGAGTATGCTGAATTATAATGGACCTACTCTATCTTCTTTTTTATTCAAGTCCCTATTAAGATTTTAATGTTTCAGTTTTGAGTTATTTTCCCCTTCATATTATTATTTTTTTTTATTTTATTTTTAATTTTGCCCCTTTTATAGTAATTTATTTCTTTAATTGGTTTCTTTTTTACATTTTAACTTATACTTCTGTTTCTGCATTTCCTTTCATGAAATATTTTATCCTGATATCTTTTCTTTTTCTTTAGAGGCTTAAATTAACATCTTTTAATAATAATAATAATAATAATAATAATTAACTCGCATCGAGGGGTCAAGCCCCCCTGAGCATATCAATTATGAAAGGGCAGAGCCCTTTTAGTTAAAGTTCCTTCATAGGAGTTCATATCCCTCCCATTGTCTGGAGGTTGAGATTGACCCTTGTCTTGTTAGGTCTCTAAGATTTTGTTGTGGCAATTGTGCCAGTACTCCCAGTTTGTAGTCTATGGTATTGAAGAAGTCATCTGACTCCATAAGTTTGAGTTATTGTTTTAAGTCGAATCCATATTGCCAAAGTATAAATGGCAAAATCTGGCAAATTCTCATAGAATTTGCACAGTGGTACATAATTCTGTACCAGAGAGTATTCATTTCAGTGAAGTTTTAACCAGCTAGTTTTTAAACAATCTGGGGAAGGTTTCCATCAAAGTAGGGGTGTTGTTATGTTCTAGTTTTGGCATATAGGGCTATTAGAAGATAGGCCATTTCACTTTTCTGAATTGGGACAGGAGTGGTTTTAGAGTGCATTGCTACTAGAATTCTCCAAATTACTTTAGCAGTAATGACGGACCAGAAGGCTTCGTCATCATTGACTGGTGATTCAATCTTTTTTATAGCTTGAAAATAAAGTTCTTTGTATACTTAGGAAGAGTATAAGGAAGCGTAAGGTGTTTATTTCTTGCTATGGATAATCTTAAGGATTTGATAGGGCTGAAAGACTGTTTTTATAAGCTCTGAGTATAGCTTGTCTAACGTTTCCAGATATAGAGAAAATTAGGAATATAGAATATTCGTTGGTTTCTCTTGGCTCATAGCGGCCGTTTGGAGTAAGTTAATCGTATCAAGGATCTAGTCCTTGGGAAGTTGTTACCAGTCTTTGATTTGGATCTTCAAGAAATCTGTGGGAACTTGAAGAGCAATGGAAGTTTTGTCCATGTCTGATGGTGCCTCAGTGTCAAGAGAGGATAAATCAGATAGTCCTTAGAGAAATTCTTTGCTACTATCGTTGAGAACCTTCCTATCAGGTTCAAGAAGAAAGATTTAGGCAAAGTGTAGGTCATAGTCTTAGTTAATGTTAAGTTAGTGGTTGAACTCTTTGTCAGGTGGGTTCTGTTCTGATATCATCTGATCAGAATCCTGATCAGAAATCATGTTCTGATCGGCCTGGTATTAAATAGGGAGTGAGCCTTAACCTTAGTTAAGGTTGGAAAGGGAAGTTTGAAGGGCGTCACTTGAAAGTTAGTTTTTTGGGACTGAGTCTTGTCTCGCTCTGTCGTGGATCCAGGAAATGATTCTAGTAAGTTTCAGGAGTCCAGTGTTGTCAGGGATGGTAGAGGAAATAAGTGTCTGAGTAAGCGACGAGGGACTAGCTAGGGATCTAGAAAGGTCTAGAAATTTGTCAGAGGCTAGTAATAGGAAACCCGCTCGTCTGAGTTATCCCCAAGTCTCTTTGGAAAAGAGAATCTCGTTGGGAATGTAAGGAGTCACTCTTCTCACTTTGTTAAGAGATTTAAGAGAAGAGGGTTCGAGCTTTGTGTAGAAATTTTTTAGATATCTAATGAAGGAACCAAATATGTTTTTGTGTTTCTGCTCGATTTTAATGTACATCCTATTTATTAACTTTCTAATTTAATAATATACATCTTTTAATTATATAATTACACAATATGAAGTCTTTGCTTTTTAAGGGTATATTTACTATTTGAAAATCAATATATATATTCTAGAAAATATCATGATTTATTCTTAAATATGACTATTAATTGAAAATTAATTTTATTATTTTAATATTGCATTTATTTATTTAAAAGGAATTCTAAGGATTGTTTTTCCTTTAATCTTGTAAATTTTGTTTGAATATTAATTATTTTATAAATTTCATTTAATATTTAAGTTGTAAAGTTATTTTTAGTCCATTTTATTAAGCTATAATATGGTTTAAATTCCTAATTCTTTTAAACTCATAAAATCAAATTCTATTACAAATTCTAATTTAAAATTTACATTTATCTAGCTCATTTATTTTTCTTTATAATATTATTGATTTTTTCTCTGCTAATTTATCTTCTCATTTTCTTTTCTTCTCAATTGATGTGTCTATTCAGAAATTTCTGAGTGATTCTTATTTTACTGATTAAAGTTTGCTATATTTTTTATTTTTAATTTTTTGATTCAGACTATGACCTTCTTAAATTATGTTTATTATTTGAAAGACTTCTTTTCAATTGTTAAATATCAACGTTTATAAGAATATTATTACCTAATGGCATTTATCCTGTTAAACAAATCTTTGTCACTCTAATTGACTTCTTATTACCAAAATTTCTTCTCATTTTATCATATGTGACCAGCTTCTAATAATTTTGAAGCACAATTAAATCTTATATAACTTGAATGATCATAATATTCCCTTATTTTATGTATTAAAAGAGATTAAGATAAAAATATTATGAAACTAATTATTGCTTGTGAAGTTGTGATTATAACATCGTTTGAATTATTTTATGCCAAGAACTTAAGTTTTTCATATATTGTTCACAGGAGTTTAAAAAAAATTTAATCCTTTTTGTTTCTAGATGTCAATATGTAATTCAATTCTATTCTTAATAATATCAATTATTTGCTTGTTTCACAAGTAAATTGGTGTATTTACAAGGCTATTAAAAGAATTTGAAGCATAAGTTTATAACTTGTTTTAATTTGGGACCTTTGAACGATCAATTTTAATCAATAAAATACTCATAAATTTTTATATTTTTAAATGGTGATGAGAGTTTGGCGAAGTATGCTATGGCATAAAATCTTTGACCAATTCATACTTGGCATTATTATATAAAAATAATCTATGCTGTTATATAGGTTTAATTTGATTTGAAATAATATCGAAATAGCTGTTTAGATCCTCGAAAATTAGTTTCTCCTACTCATCAAAATTATAATTCTTAATTACTTGAATCGTTAATCGAATCAAAATATTTTATTTGCTTTTAATATAATCAGTCAAAATAGAAAAAAAATAGTCAATTTAAAAATTCTTAAAATACAAAGATTATATAAATAAATCACTTTCAAAACATTATTATAATTATTTTTAATAAATTTGTTTGATTTATATTTAATTATATTTAAAATTTATAATTTTTAATTTAATTGTTTTATTTTAATTAATTTTTATTTATCAAATTATTTTATTGCTAATATGAAATGGAGTTTATTCACAGTTTATTCACTTTTTTATATATTAGTGAAATAATCAATTTTATACATTGAAGATTTTTAATTTTAAAGATTTGTTACTTTAATTAGTAAATTATTTGATAATTATTTATGTTTTTACTTATGAATAAATTAAACTTAATATAACTTAAAAACAAACTTCATTTCTATAATTCAAAATAAATAAACATATTTGTAAATATAAATAAAAATTGTAATATAACAATCAGGCTGCATTAGCAAAAATAAATATGTTATAATAATTAAATTCAAAATAATATATAATTTTTTTGTTTATACTGTAGATTTATAATATATTTATTTAAAAAAATGTTTTAAGTATATATATTTTAAATTCCTTTATATTTAAGGATTTGTATATTCACGATTTTTTTACTATTTTGACTGAATCAAAATAAGGGCAATGGCCTGGTGCCGCTAGAATACTTTCTTATTTAGGTCAAACAATTTAAATATCATTATTTCAATAATAATCTTCAAGTAAACAACATAAAATGCATTAAATTTGAATTAACATTTACAATTTTGTTTCTAAATATTTTATATTAATTTTATTTATTTGTGATTTCAAAAATTTATTTGTTACATCATGATTAGCTGCTAGAATAATAACAAATACAATAATTGATTTTACTGATATATTAGATAACACAAAGCTAACTATTCATTTATTTCTAGCAGCTAATCATGATGTTAACAAATAAATTTTTGAAATCCCAAACAAATAAATTAATGTAAAATATATAGAAACATAAATGTAAATGTTAATTCAAATTTAATGTATTTTATGTTGTTTACTTGATAGTTATTATGATTTGGGTTACTATAGATTCCCTTAAAAGGTTATTAAAAACTTATTTAATGAGATATAATATGTCACTCTTATGAAATAAACATATTTAAAACGTTTGACCTAAATAAGAAAGTATTTTAGCGGCACCCCAAGGTGCTATTGCCCCAAAATAACAATATTTATTATTAGAATAATATAAACTAAGAAAAGTAAGATTAGTTCAATTTAATTTTTGCTTTTTTTATTTAAAGCATGAAAATTTTGATCTTAAGATTAGTTTAATAGCTAGAATATTTGAATGTTTAAGCCTATTATCTTTTTAATTTTTGATTCATTTAATGTTTAATGATTTTATTTTAAATTTATTAAAATTGTCTATAAAAGTGTTTTTTTAAAAATAACTTCAACTTTTTAAATTTAACTAGGAAGAGGCTTTTGCTTTTTTATTCATAATTAAGTTCTTTCAATTTTTTGATTGGTTTATTAGCCCTTTTCAGTATCTTTAATATCAATTTAACATTAAAATAATCTTAATTATTTCATTTTAAATTTAGAATTTATAAAACCTAATAAATTTTTAAAAATTGCATAAATCTTATTCTGAGTTTTTTTGCATATTTAAATAATAATAAATAATACTGCTAGACTTCTACATTTTGAAAATTGAATCATTAATTTAATGAATATATTGTAGTTATTTGTACCAAATATTGAAACGTGTGTGTTTTTCCTGTATTTTACTCAAATTGCTTGAATAATTGTAATAAAAAATCGAAACATTTTGATGAATATTTATAAACTCAATTAATTGTTATTTATTAGAATATAAAGAAATATTATAATTCATTAATAAGGTACGGCACTTTTAATTTAGAAAATTCTATTTTATATAATAATTTTTCAAAGTTAACATTCATATAACATCTTTTTATAATTATTTGAATAGTTTATTGATTATATTTTAATTTATATCCAGAGCTATCTTTTATCATAAAATATGATTAAAAATTTATTTATATAAATTTATTTTATTTAAAATACTTTTAATCTCATTTGATATTAAATTGTAATTTATTTTTATGTAATTTCCTTAATTTAATAAAAATTAAGATTCTTCTGATTTCATGAAAACTCTAATCCCAATTATGATTATTCTGCTACCTCTTTGAAGTTGCTGTTTAATGATTATAGCATTGCTATTGACTCCAAATATACTCAAGAGATTTATATTGATATATATATATATATATACCATGAAATGAACAAGTTTAATTAAGTTGTTTTTCTTGCATTTAATTTGAATGAAAAGTTTTTTTATTTTAGTTTTTAATTCCTATTTGTAAGGTGTGAGAAGTTTAAGAGTTGTAAGGGAATTTAAATAATCTGGTACTAGCAAGTTAATACAGGCATGCTTGTATTCTACCATTAATATTTATATAAACTAGTAATTATGACTTAAGCCACATTGTCTTATTCTTAAAATATCCAGCCCAAAGAAGATTATAATATAATAATATGCTATTGGTCTTAACTTTAATGTTAAAGTCTTTATTTTTTTAATGAAAAAATCTTTAAATTTCAAAAGTAAACAAGCCAAGCAGTAATCATCATTTTTAATGCTTTGTTAAAATGCCAAACCATCTAGCTGCAAAATCTATTTTGTTACCTGCCCAGAAGTGAAGATTTAAATGCATAGAGGAACTAAAAGAATGGAATATCTGTCAATTTTAATTAAAAATATATCTCCAATAAATTTTTTATAAATTTCTGATAATAATAAGCTTTTATAAGAATAATCCACCTCAATTTAAAGAATATTTTTCATAAATATATACTAATCAAAGTATTATAACTAAACTTCTTCACTAGATCTCTGAGATTCCTGTTAATAAGTAAATGAATATTTCTAATTAGTTAGATTTGCAGTTTTCAACTGCTTTTCTTAAATACTATAGTAATTTTAATATTATTTGATTTTATACCTTCTCTTAATTTTAAAGATTTTAGAATAAAAATTTTCATAAAGATTAGTAATTAATTCTTTATAAGATTAGATTTTATTATTAATTTGCTGATATTATTCTCATATCATCTTTGTCAATAGTTTTAATTGATTCTAATTGGTACCAGCACCAACCTGAATTTATTCTCAGATGGTACCAAAATTAAAAATATTGAGCATGAAATTAGAAAATTAATAGTTATAAACTAAGTATAAATATGATCTTTTGCACCTCAAAATCAACCATTATTGTTGCTATGAAAGGTATTATACAGAGTAACTATAACTAAGTAGGTTATTAGAAATTAATAATAGAAATTTAAATTTGAATTGAAACATAAAGGCTAACATAAATCGTAAATCAATCTCTTTGGAACAGGATAATCATAGCTAAACTTTGGCTCAACTAAAAAGCCTGAAATTATTTATGTGGAGGTAGAGCTAAGAGCTCTTGAATTTGAAGCAGAGGTTTTTATCATAAAAGTATTAAATTCAGAAGGAGAGTGCAGAGATAGGAGTTTAAACTTAAAATGATTATTTCGAGGAAGAAAAAGAACAGCTACAAGTAGAATAAATAAAAAAATTTTAATGCCAAGAGTGCTAGAATTTTTTCTCACCAAACAAAGCTTGAAGAGACACCTGAAATAGGTACACTCTAGCAAAGCCAAGATCTATTTCAAGCATGAAAAGGGAGATGATTGGTATCAGTGCACGACATGCATGAAATCATATACTCACTCAGCTAAAGTTAAAAGTCATATGCAAAGGCATCACCTCAGCGAGTTCTTGATTGAAGATTAAGAGACTAAAATTCTAGTACCAGCAAAAAGAAAATTTAATACTCTTGAATAATAGAGAGAGCAGCAGGAAAAACACTAGAAGCAGAAGCGATTTGAATCGATGAACCAAACAGTAGGCAATACAATCTCAGCATGCTTCTAAGCGAAAGCTATGAATATTTCAGCATTAAATGCAGTTGACCTCAGCACTTTTATTGAAAACTACTTGAATACAAACATGCCTACAAAAGCAAAGCTTATAGTAGTTGATGAGTATGCATACAAGGTTTATCCTTTGAGTTGTTTTCTTAAGAACCAACAGTATTAGAATGAGTTTGCTAATTAATACATGGTTCTTAGAGAGGCTTAGAAAAAAGATTGCAAGAATTTACTTAAGTTAGATGGTGTCATATTAAGCTATGGTTTTATCGCTCTAAGACTCAAGAAATTTGAAATGACTTTGAGAGACTATCTCTTTCATAATAGATACCCCGATGATTTAAACGATATACTTTCAGATATGATAAAGGGTGTCAAGGAGTTGCATTAACTTGGATATGTTCATAGAGATTTGAAGCCTGAAAATGTAATGCTGAATATCTGCCCATTAGAAGTAGTTGTAATCGATTTCAATAGAGCTTTAAGATAAGAAATCGTTCCTTTAGCATAGGTACTGAGGACTTCTGGATACTTCCCAATAAGAGTGAAGTGGACAAATGGTTCTGTCTAATGGGATGTTTAGGCAGTAGCAGCAATAATATTATAAAAAGATATGGAAAGTATGTCTTACTTTGGTACTAAAAATGATAAGCAATCAATAAGTTTGGCTTAGAAACACATAAAGTAAGAGAGATGTTTGTAAAGAAATTAAAAGCTTAGTAGAGATGATAATCGTTAGAGCTCCTAACCATCCTCGATAAACATTAGATGATATCCTTGACCCACTAGAGAGAGCATAGTTCAAAAGATACAATAAAGATAAACAGATAAAATTTATTTGAATTAATAACACTAATACTCATTAAATATTCATTAAATTCACATAAAACCTGCATTTTGTCTACTAACCCCAATAAGACCCCAACTATACCCTACAAATCAAAACACTTATAAACCTCACTAAGGAGTTTTGGGGTTTTGATTGTAACAATTTTACTGGAGGACTATAATTGAAACATTGAGCAGCCAAGTAGATCATATGCATCTTTAATAAGCACTTCAAGTGCTTGACCAATTAAAGAAATTATTTGTTTTTATTTGTAAATGGTTAAATAACTAAATTATAAAAATACTTAATATAATCTTAATCTAATTGTTAATTAAATAAATAAATATATAAAAAACTATTGGTTTAGAAGAAGGAATTTCTAAAGTAATCTTTGTTTTTTAAAGGTTCTTACTATTTTTATAAACACATCAAAGACAAAGATGCTAAATGGAAATTAGATTAAAAAAATAATTAAATTGTGAATAATAAATGCTAATAAAAAGGAATGCTTGAACAAATTATAGTTAATATATCTAAATATAATTTTAATTTATTCATACGTATTTCTCAATAAATGAATAATATTGCATTATTCGTATTATATTATTAAGTATCATTAAACCTAATTGTTTTAATATTTAAACTAATTTACTTAAACATTCGAATTATCTATAAATTATACCTCACTTGGTAGAGCCCATCAACAACTCAAACTATGTAGCATCAATGTAATATTGGATTTTTCACTTAGGTATTAGTAAGCAACTTTCTGATCTAATCAATGACTTACCAGCTTACGGTTATTGTTCATTTGTTTCATTATTACACTTTAATTGCTTGTAAAACAAATTATTTTTTTGTTCGTAAATTATAATTATCCAAGCGATTTAACTTGAATCATTTAAGCAAGAAAATCATGAATTCCTTGTAATCTATAGGACTCAGTTCCATGTTAATGATGAATTTTTCAGATAAAGTAGAGGAAGTTACTCTTAATATTAAGGAAAAACTACGACTAATCCATGATATGGGGCTAATGAAAATTCAATACACTTGCACTTAATTTCTTAAAGGATAATGAGTTTATTCCATTTTAATATAATTATAATGATTATACTTAGTTACTTAATAAATAATATTATTTTAATGTTACTATTCCAAGTTAAATTATTTAAAAATGGTACGCAATAAAGTGTTAACTTTTAATTGAATATTTCTCCACCTTAAGAAATACATTATAATGATATTATAAAACATTATTAATTGGAATTTGTAATAAGAAGATTTCTATAAATTAAGCAGATCACGTCAGACGTTAATATCCAATTCCCTATTATTGTGACTGTTGGAATATCAGTAATTTATCAATTCAATTTGAATATTTTAATTAGAAATTATTTATAATTATTTATTAATAAAAATGCTTCTAGTTAATCTACATTTCCTATCATTTTAAAATTAATTAAAGTTTAAGTTCAATTAATGTAAAATATAGTGCAGGTAGGCTATGGCTCCACACTCTTCACATACATTCATAAATGGTTTATATCGTTCATAATTATAATGTTAATTATTCAAACTACAACTAGTCTGATTGTTTGGTTTCATCTTTTATTAAAGCTTTTGTTCACAGATGCATCTCTCGGACCTCTATCGGTCTAATTCAAATATTCATTAAGTAGATTTGGTCTACTTCCATTGTTTCCTCTTCCTCTGTTTTGGTTTCCTCTTTCTCTATAACCGCCTCTTGCTTATCCACCTCCTCTCACAAATTGTTGCTTATGTGTGGGTGCATAGTCCTGTTTCATATAGCTTTGCTTTCTTTGATTAGTGCTGAAGCTAGTGTTGAAGCTATTGTATAGATTTCATGATGGACTGTTAATTTATGTGTTTGATTTGTTAATTCCCAAAGCATTTGCTATGTTATTAATTATAAGAACTTTTTAAGTTTTGTATTTATCTTTGATGTGATCGAATGCTTTCTTCATTAGTTCTTTGTGGTAGTAGGTGATTTCAAAAGCCACTTAATCTTGTCTCACTATTATATCAGTTATCTTAATTCCTAGTTATTATTGTAGTATTATGTGATCCAAATGCGTTGTGAATGAAGTATTCGCTAAGTCGTTCTATTTCCTTGTTATCATCTTGTGGATCTATGTTAACTATAAATGCATTTTTGAGGATCTTCAGTATCTGTTTTGTTTTGAAATATTTTGTAAGAGAAGTTTTCCCCTCATCATATAGTTCTTTTGAAAGCTTCATTAATTGGTCTAATATGTCTTATACAGCTGATTGCCATTGGGTAGATCTTGCACAACCATATTTTTGTCAGATGGATCGTTTTTCTTCATTCTGAATATGTCCAACATGATTGTTTTCTTTTTACCTTATTTTGAGTACTTGCTCAAGTATCCTAATAGTTTAGGATAGTTAACCTATCTTATAAAAGAATATGAATTTTTTAGTGAAAGGAAATTTAATCAAAAGTTATTAATAATAAATTACTAGTTACAATAATTACTTAAATTTCTTGAAACATAATCATGGAAGACACTGCAACAGACACTGGGACCTATAGTCAATAGACTCGAGCATCAATTTCCACTTAGATTTGTGACAGCCTCAACTAAATTGTAATTCCAACACTCACACTTCGCAAAAAATGCACCTGAAATGATTCTACTAGGGAGATATGAAGCCTAAAAACTTGAGTGAAGCGCCAGAGCAATTAATAGAATTCCTCTGCTATCCTTGGGAATTCTTAATATGAATTCTACACCAACAAGAGTGAATTCCCCAAACACACTATCAGATTTAAACAAATTTATAAGAAATGTTTTGATCATTGCCAAGCAGAAGGAGTTCTATGACTTCAAAGCTTTAGATATTTTTGATAATATAAATATTCTTGAAGTATAGTAGTTTGGTGCTGCTGAATGGAAATTGCATTTCTACCTAAAAATCTAAAAAATTCGAGATCTCAAGTCATCACAGATTGGTATTGTTCTTGTTTGATAAATACATAAAATTTGCATGTTAATTATTGTATTTATTTTTCTTTCACTCTAATTTTCATATTCGTTTATATTCTTCTCTTACCTCTTGGTTTTCATGAGTTTTGAGGATTTATCATATAATGTACCTTTCTTGTCATTATCATTTTGCCTATCAACCCTGCATACATATCATATATGTCTTCGGTTGTCGTCTGTTACAGAAATACTCGACTTTTTCGACCATTTTTTAATGAAAATTTTAGCAGTTTGTGAGTGTCCTGCTTTTATTAGTTTCCATATGACTTATTAGAATGATTTATCCTTTTCCTTATTGCCACAACTCTTTGTGGCATCATAGATAAATGATTAGCATTCATATACTATAGTTATAGGACATGGGAGTTTTGAGCTAAAAATCAATCATCATAGGACATGTGAGAGCCATGATAACTTGCTAGAGTTTTGCTTCTTCAGATTGAATGTTTAGGTCCTTAAACGTACTTCTAGGATTTTGAAGCTGGTAGTAGTTGTATGCTTTTGCCATGACTTTTTCTTGGCTCATGTTGATCTCAATAAATGTTTTGTTGGTTTATGCTTTCGTTAGTTGACTAGGTTTCACTCAGTGACTGCTGTTAATAAGATTCTCCTATTGAGGAAGGTTCTTATTTAAATTTTAATTATTAATTTTGACCACAATTTAATAATTCTTATAAAATTTCTTAATAATTTAATTTTTAAAAATTTCTAACAACTATATTTCCTATTTAGTAGTCTTTAGTATTTCATACTAGGTTTTTGTATGTTAGGAACTTAGTATGGAACAAAGTAGTCCTGATTGACGTTTTGAGCCCACATTTGGAGTCATTTTCCTTATTTTCATTATTAAATTAAATGTTATGTCTATATTTATCGATACTGATGTCAATGTCTTCGGTGAGACTCTAGACTTCGATACTAACAGAAGGTATAAGATACTTTGTCCTCGTGTTTAAAAACTAGAGCAGTTCCTTCATACTTTTTATTAACTTGTTAATTTAATATTTAAAAACTAATTAAAAAGATCTTGTTTTAAATATTGAATTAATCTCTGCTATCTATAATGTTCATTGATTGACATACAAATTAAAAAGATTGATTCGGGGTGAATGAATGTATTTTGGTTTAAACAAATAGCTTTTTATTAAAGCTATCAAGAAATTTAAATGATATATTGCACATTATAGTAATAATAATTCCATTATATTCAAAGATTATCGTGTTTTTAATTTTTATTGTCATGTTCAAAAAACTTTATTAGCTTTTGTCTTTTAATGAATGTCGATTGATCATGGGTGTGCTCAAAATTTTAGTGTTAACTTTTCTCAATTTTCTATTCTTTTTCATTCATATCAATTTTGTATAGATAAGTCATTATATCTGATCGATTTGATACCATACTGCTAAGTTTACAATCACTATGTTCATATTTTACTTTATTTAGATATATCATTGCCACTAAACTTCCTTGTAATCCGTAGATTTAATTTAAAAATTTAATTTAATAATTAATAACATACTTTAATCTAACATTCATCGAATTTAGTTCCCCATCGTCGTCCATCCTCTTCTTATGTTATGCTTTCTTCCAAATATTTCTAAGAAAGGGCCGTTAGGGACAAGTTTTTCTGCTATCTTATAAAGTGCTTCTGGCTTCTATGAAGCTTCTCTCATTTCTTTGACTATTACATTCAGGCTTGATTTGAATTTCCCAAACTACTTTACATCTTCATATCGGCCTTTTACTCAACCATGCACAATTCACAACCATGAGGAATGTATTTACCCTATCCCTTGAAGACTGTTACTCTCTTAGTTAGTTTGACCCACACTATTGTTTCTACACATCGATATCCATGCTTTTTAAAAAATGATAGCGCTGACTCTGGTTTAGAGTTGGTCACCCTCATAAACAGAAAACCCTCCTCTTGAACTAGCTCAATAGGTATTTCTTTGATTTATTTATCTGTAAGTGTGTCGTACTTTAGAGGCAAGCATGTCCTATCCCATGGCGCGTCCATAATTACCACTCTAAAAAGAGTTCCATTTTTAGCGAGCTATGTTCTATGAAGCTCCTCCAATACCTCCCTAATTCTTATATCGCACTCAACTATCACTGGATCGCTTATCAAATGTTTGGGTTTTAAATCATGATTCGCTAACATTCTCAACTCTTTTTACAGTCTGTTTCTATGAATATCCTGGCATTTTTTTCCTGTAAACATGTAGGCTTTGACGGGTGATGTATCGATAGTTGCACTCCTCACACTCGAATGCTTTGCTCATGTATTTTTTTTTATTTTTTCTTGGAGATGGTTTCTGTTGTAGTGTTGGTAAATTGCATTCTTATTCCCCTAGTAATCACAGTATTCAACAGGGCAAAAGTGAAGTGGTTTTTATAGCTGTTCCATTTTTTATTTTTATTCTCATTTTTACAAATGACAATTAAGTCTTTAAATTTCATCATGGGGTTGAATATTCAATTTTATTTGTAAGAATGATGACCGAATGTCAGAATGTTGATAATAATTTACTCTAGAAAATATTTTGAGGGGGTTCTGGAGTTTTAGTTTTCATTTCACTGAATCATTATAAATATGCTTAATATTATAATTATGAGTAATTATTATTTATATATTTATGTTTTTGACTAAAGTAATTAGCTTAATTATTACCTGTAGATTTCCTAAAACTCATGAGCTATAGAGCTATAGCGTATCTAAAGCTGATAAACTCATAAAATAATAGGGATTTAAAAAGCGCAGCTATTTACTAAAACATTAATTGCACTTTAATGACTGAAAAATTGAGATGAAAGAGCTATGATGATGATTTTCAAAATTACATGACAAACTAAAATACTTTAAAAAACTAAGCAGGGTAAAATATAGCTGAAAGATGCAAACTATTGCATCGAAAATTTCCTAACATTCGCTTGTCTTAATCTTCATTTTGCAATTTTTACAAAAATCACAATATTAAAAGAAAAAATTTCAAGTCTATTAAATAGCCTCCAATATAATAGAAAGCTAAAAGACAGGAAGTCTTGCTTGAACTATAATAAGGGGTTAAAAATTTTTAAAATTAAGAGTACACAATAGTTTTTATAGATGAAGTAATGTTCTCATACTAAACGATAATGAGAAAAGAGTACTCAAACAAGGTTTAAAATATAAGTCACCCCATGAAGACAACGTATAATAAAACTATAGCAGTTATCGCTGCTATCTCTTCCACTTTTGGTTTACTTCACTTTAAGTAATTGAGTCGTCTGTTAATTTTGAAAAGTTTATTGAATTTTGTGGAGAACTGCTTGACCTTGCTGGAGATAGAAAGTTTGTTATAGTAATGGACAACTTAAGAGTTCATCACAGCAAGTTAGTTCGAGATTTACTTCATAGAATTAGATTCCAATATTATTCACTCCATCGTATTTTCCAGAGGCCAACCCTATAGAAGATTACTTCAGTGTTATTAAAAATAAGTTTAAACGTATATAGCTGAACAAGACTGTAAATGAAGCAAAAATAGATTACACTAATATAATTAGGAAATGTTTTTATGTGAGTGATGAAAACTCAATTAAATAAATTTGTTCTAAGGGCATTAATAGAGTGAATAATTTAAGCATTTGATTTTAGAATTAATTAAGATTCATTAAGTGCCTCTTTATGTGACCATCCTACTTGCCTGATTCGATGATGCACCCTCTGAACTTTTGTTTGCATTTTTCATTTTGGTGTCTCCCATTCTCTGATTCATTGCTGATCACACACCATCCTTAAATCTTTTTAGACTTGTCGCGATGGGTTGCTGCTCCTTTGCTTTTCTTGGTCCAACCACTTTGCTGCTCTCTTTTAATAAATGAATAGTCTTCCCTGGAGATTCTATACTTTATTTAATATCCTTGTAAATAATTACAAGAAACAAAAGGATGTTGCAACAGCTTCTTGTGCCACTAATCTGAGATTATAATATAGTTCTTTTTTTCTTCGTTTTAGCTTAATCGAACCTTAGGTCTAAGGCGTGCTTGACAACTTTAATGGTATACTCAGGTTCAATTGTGTTGAGCACATTGAAAGTATTGTCTATCGATAGTCTTCTTTTTGGTGAGGTTATCTGGGAGGTTAAGATGTACCTCAGATTCACCTTTGATTTTTTTTAGGAAATTTTTAACTGCTAGTTCCCCTTTCTTGGGAACTTTGATAATCTTCACTTGATCATTTGTTAAAACTTTCTTCTCATCCTTCAGAATTTATCTTAGGTAGTCTTTGTTGATGCACTCAATAGGTGAAAGGTACAGGTCCACTTCAAAAATAAATTTTAAAACAATAAATATTACATATTTCATTGAAATTTTTGTAGAGATCTCTTTTAGATCTGAATTTAGCCGATAATTCACTCTATGTGATTTTCAGGTGTCTTTGACCAACAACTTCACTTGACTGTGACATTTTATTGAAATTTCTTTTTATAGCTGTTTCCATGGACTCTGATTTCTTAATTAAAATTTTAATTATTTAATATTAAATTAAGGTTTTATATAGTTAATAGGAGTGCTTGAGCACTTTGTAAAAATTGTGATTATAGATTTCTTAACATGTGATTAAAAAGTTTTTGTGTGATTTTCTGTGATTAATCACAAAAAATCACAGAAATTTGATAAATTATATTAAAGAAATTATCTTATCCCTATACAATAAACGTTGAAGGGATAAACTATTTGGGGTAATGAAACAATTTTATAATTTTGCTGATAGGATGAAGAAGTCACAAAATATATTTTTTTCTATAAAAAAAAAACTATGATTCATCATATTTTAACTTGATTAATGATAGTGAAGCAAACAATTATTGTAGAAATACATTCGAAATTGGGAAACTAATTTAAATTAAATTAATTATAAATCAAAATCTTGACAGTTAAAGTTGGCCAATTTAAATGATTTTAGGCTCATTCGATAGAGAATTTAAAATTAGCTGGACTTTTTTAGTGGCGGTACTATTTTATCGCATCTCTGGAGCGAGATAACTCAACTTTAATGTGAGGGCATAATTTAATGAATTTAGAGTTGTTTAATTAAAGTGAAGTTATCTCGCTTCAGAGATGCGATAAAATAGTACCTCCAATAATAAAGTCCAGCTTATTTTAAATACTCTATCTAATGAGCCCAAAATCATTTAAATTGGCCAGCTTTAACTGTCAAGATTTTAATTTATAATTAATTTAATTTAAATTACTTTCCCAATTTCGAATGTATTCCAACAATAATTAATTATAAATTTAAATTTTAAAAGAAAACCCCGCTTTTTATTTTCAATGGAAAGCTTAGGTAAGACTTTAAACTTAAGATAATCTAAAGAATTAATCAAGACATAATAGTTAAGAAGAGTCTTCAAGGAGATGGTGAATCCTTATAAGAAGAGATGTGCGAAGATGATGAGTCATGGGTGGAGGAAAGCAGTAACGAAATACTTAAAAAATGAGTTTAAAAAATGAAGCAAATGTAAATCTCATATAACCAATCTCTCTCAATCGAGTAGGTGCAGTTGCTTCAACAACTAACTCATAATTTCACAAAAATCTATTCACAGTTCAAAGAAAGACTCCATAGATAGACAGGGAGGGAGTTCTTTTTCACAAGCGTCAAAAGCTTAAACGATCCCTGAAATTTAAAAATAAAAATGATAATATTAATATTCCCCCAAAAATATTTTGAACAAAAGATCAAAATTCAGCCCAATTGATTTTATCCAGAATGTTGACTCAAGTAAGGTTTCTATGCAGAAAACAATCCCATATCGTAGATGTAATGGAGGCAATCAAAGGCTCGCAGCCGGCTTGATAAACATATTTTAATTGCTTACTCCTGAACTCCAAACATTTATAGTTTAGAGTGTCTCATACTCACTTTAATGCAGTAGCTAAAAATTCGATAAAGCAGTAAGTGTTGAGGAAAGCAATTAAATTTGTGAAATTACTAAACTGATTGAAAAGCTTCATTATTCTGACATTCTGTCATCATTCTGACAAATGCAGCCAGAAGTCGTGATAAAGTTGAATATCATTCTAGCCAATAAGCACCCAACCTAAAAGTTTGAAGGAGGGCATATCATCAAAACATTTCTTCCTTTCATTGAGGGAACTAATTTCTAAACTTTCAACACATCAACTGATAACAATGTTTTAACAACAATGCTAGATTCGATGGTGCTTTAGTTTCGAGATTTGAAAATGGAACTACCAAAATCATTGGTTTAGCTTGCTCTTCTTCTCAAGCCTAACGTACTTAGTGATTTGATTGAGACAGAATTCAACAAAAAGTCCTTACTTGTGGCTTAATAGAAAAAGGTCACATCGATAAAGTAACCTAAATTATAACATAGCACCCAGAGACTTTTCAATGGAAGGAGTTATTGCAAAAATTATAAAACTATGAAGAGGATGATTAAGTCATGATCTGCAGAGTTTTAACTAAAGTAAAGGTGTTAAAAGATGAGGAATTTTAGCTAGACAAGCTTATATCACTTTGCCATTTTAGAAAATTACTCCTAGAATTCATAATGAGCACAGACTTATAGCATTATGATATTTCTAAACTAATATAAATTTGTGACAATCTAAAGACACAGCCTTCTGCTACAATTCTGAGCTGCAAATAAAATAAAGATAAGAAAGTCATCGGAACTATCTAAAAGTCGATTGTAAACGGAGAGTAAAGATAATAGCACATGACAGAACAGGACTGCTAACAAAAATTTATAAATCATGTTGAGAAATTATAATTTAAAAATCCTCAAAAATTAGAAAACTTCAACAAAGTTCTCAAAAGCTCTCTGAAGAATATGAATACTATAGACACAGCTATTATCAGGCGATGGTTGCTGCTGTGATTGCAAGCAGTGATGAGAGGATTACAGTTATTGAAATGCCGACTGGCTCAGGGAAAACCTGGGTCTAAGCCTAACTCGCTATTCACTATCAAGACTCTGGCCAAAATATCACAATAGTGGAACCTAACATAGTGCTTGCTAAGTAGATTGATTAAAAAATAGGATTACTTTTTGATAAACTTCGAGTTATTGAAATAGATGCATATTATAAGCATTAAATTAGAGATGAAGTAATTATAATTGATGAGTATGACACTATAATTGAAAGCAGATCTTTTTATTCCTTGGGGAAGTTAATTAAAGGTTTATGGAGCTTTGTGAATAAAAAGGTTTACTTGTTCTCCGCTTCAAAGTTTAAGTTCTATCGCCAGATTCTACTTGAAGCTTTTTTCTAATTACCTCTCAATTGATTTTCTATCAGAAAGAGAAGGTTCTAATTCTCATACTGACTCAGAATGTTTTGAAATTATTTGCCTATCAAGAACTAAATTACTTCAAGACGAACTGTAAAAAGTTGTTAATCGACATAAATTTGATTCACCACTAGTTATAGTATATGACAAGTAGAGAAAGCAAGCTATAGACCAACTTTCCTCAATCAATCAAGAAGTTCCAACATACAGCAATTTTGATTATGAGAACCTCTAGCTTATCAAGGATGAAGACAGAGGCATTTTGTATCTTATGGTTGAGCATAGCGTCGGAGTTTACTCAAAATTCTTAGTAGACGCAATTGTGATTGTAATAGCTGAAATAAAATCAGAAGCTCAATTGACTTAAATGCTCGTGAGAGGAAATAGAAGCTTTGGCGTTTCCAGAGGAATTGTTATTGACACGATCTCAGAAGGTTAAGCACACTTTTGGGCAAGATTAAGAAGCATCTAAAATTCAATGCTCAAAGAGATACTTATGGTAATTAAGTTAGTTTGGAGAAGAAGGAATAATAGCAGACTCAGTGAATTCATAGAAGATGCTCAGCAATCAAATGACAAAATCTTGAGCCTTACCGACTTAGAAACAATAATAGGTACAAAATTCTACCAGAGATTTGTTCAAGGTGTAGAGCTTTGACACAAAAAGCATGTTATATTCTATGAGGCTTAAGATTAATTTATTGCATAGTCTCACTATAGTTTTTGTGATTAATTATTAAATTAAATTTTTAAATTAAATCTACGGAATATTTCAATAATAACTTATTCTAGCTGGTATTAATCAACAAAATTTATGAATTATTTCTCTATAGTTTTTTCAATTAAAAAAATGTTCCTATATTAAATTTGATGATATATTTTAATAAGAAACTGATTTAAGTTAACAATAAAATCATATATGTAAATTAACCTGGTATAATACGAATATTAATTACTGTCTATAATTATATAAATATATGACAATGTAATATCAATTTTAGTGAGATAATTTTTGAACTAAATATATTGATATATAATTCAGCAATACTAATAAAAACAAAAAACTCTAATAATTGTTAACCGAAATAAACTAAAGTTGACTGTATTTTTAATTCTACACAAAAGTGAAATAATAATTCCAAATTGTCTTTAAGTAATTTTAGTCTTTGAACGCAGTTATAACTCCTTTCCATCGTTTTTATTTGATTTTTAATAAAGCTAGTTTCTCATTTAATCCTTCACTTCTATAATAGTTTCTTTTTTTCTCATATTTCTTGAAAGCTTCTAGATTCACTAGAAATGATATATTGACTCATCGTATTAACATCATTTAGCCAAATCATTTTTGCTGGTAAACCAATCTAAGTTTTGTTGCTCAAATCAATTATGTTGTATTCCCACACTAGCTTAATAAATATTATTGGATCAATCGTAGATTATGTTATCCGTGTTTACAAATGATTTGAATTCATATTTTTACCAATAATTATAATCTCCTAGGTTAATTGTCATCAAATTTATATTAAAAATTCTTTCTAATAGAAGAAATTTAATTTTATTAATTTTTTATTGTTATTATTCACTAAATTCAAGCGAAAACCTCAGTCAGAATGTTAATAATCTTTAATATCAGGCTCATTTGCCTTATCTTATTTTAAAAAATTCTATAATTATGCATGTTGTACTGATTTTTTTGAGCTATTTGACCCTCGTTAGGATTTTATTAGGGAATGTTTCTATAAATTTAAAATAAGATTCTCTTATTAGTGTTTTTAATTGCTTTAATCCTTTGATATTTTGCCTCAATAAAAAAGGTTGTTTTGCAGTTTGGCATTGACCAAACTTATACAACATCAATTATTGTTGCAATTTCAAATTAAACTCTGTTTTCTTATATTTAATTTATACAACATGTCATTATTTATTAAAATTTATGTTAAAATCAAGTTATTTAACTTTTTTGACTATTAGATTCACGTACTAAAATTTTATCAAGCATTATTGAATTATTTATTAATATTTATTTATAACCTAATGTTTCAAGTTAAAGATTCTTAATTTAATTCTTTTTAAGTACTGATTGATAATCGGTGTTGACCAAATTGGTATAATCAAATGCTATGAGTTTACCTTATTTAAGAGTATAACCAGTTACCTTTTTAAGAAATAAAAAGCATCTTGAAAGTAAATTGTTGAAAAAATTTAGTGAAATTATACTACTATAAGCCAACTTCATCTATCAATTTTCAAATTTAATTATTTTTTTCGTATGTAATCTATGTGTCTTTTAAATTTATTTTATGTCAAAATGCTCTTTATTCTTTTTGAATTATCATAAGTTTGTCTACCCAAACAAAAATCGTATACTTTCTAAATTTTTACTAGTAAAATTTACCACTAATTTTACTTTGCTTTAAGAAATCATGATATATTCTAATGATTTTATTGATTTTTGTGAGTACTTCTTATTTTTTGATTAAAATATAATAATTAAAATTTATAATAGGAAAACAATTAAATAATATGAAATTAATGAGAATAATTTTTTAAAAATGCACAAAATATTTAGACAGAAGATACAGCTACTCTCAATAAAAATTTAAATTAATAAAATGTATTTAGAATTTTAATTTTTGAGTGTTTCAACCAATGATTTCACATCTAAAAATAATAAAGAGGAAGTACTCATATAAATGAGTGACATTTTATCAATTAAACAATTTAGTTTCTCATTTAAATATAGTTGATTTAAAGGACTCCAGACGTATATCTTCCTATTTTATTTATTCTTTCTCCATCAATCAAAACGTCATTATCCACTCAAAACCCCAAAACCCCTTAATGAGGTTTATAAGTGCTTTGATTTGTAGGGAATTTGTTAGGGTTTGGGGTTATTAATTAAATGCGAGACAAAAATAGCAAGCTTTTGGGGTCTATTTATGATGAAGAGTATATAGATTTAGTGTTTAAACTGCGATATGGATGTGATACTTACAGTGAATAAGTCAAACCAGTACTGAACTATAAGTCTATTGCACTGCTCTTAAAGCGAAGTCGATCAACTGTTCGATCCCACTGCCTTATAGCAGTATAACTAAAGCAATAATAGCTGAATTCTATGCCTAAGAGGAAGTCAAAGGTTCTATAAAAGCATATTGACTATCTTATTAATGATAAAACTTTGAAGTATTGGGCTCACTTCTCTCTCGACCAACGAGCTACTATGTTTCACCGCCAGTTCCCTGAGTTGAAGATCTCTGCATAGTCTGTTGCAAACATTTATAAACGAAATGGTATATCTTACAAAGGTGTGAATCGTATCAAGAGAGTGATTGATTTCACTCTGCCATTTTACAACAATAACTTAAATTATATTTATAATTAAATGCAGAGAGCCTAATAGAGTAATATTAAGTTTATTCATGATACGAGGCTGTGTTTACCTTCAAAACTTTCATCTAGAAGTCTTGGTATAAGAAGCATAGTAATATAGAGGTTAATGACTAAAAGGTCAAGGTATAAACAATGGCTATTCGTGGAGGAATTAGCGAGGATGCTGGTTTAGAAACTTATGATTTAGTCCTCGCACTATTAAGACAGAGCAATATATTAAGTTCTTAGAGCAGGTGAGAGAGAAGTACCCTAAATAAGAGATTATACTAACAACTAAGAATAACACCAGTGTTCAACGTGCCTTACAGCCTATAGTTTAATGGAATTGAATTCTACTGGGGTATACTAAAAGGTCATTATAAGAAACTGCTGCTATACAATCTAATGCATGACCTACCTATCGATACAGTAGACTTTATTAAAAGCTCAGCGAAGAGAGTAGATAATTTGTTGGCTTAAAAGTGTGCTAAAGAAGGGAGAGTGAATGTATATAAATAAGTTTTGTAGTTAAGTTAATGAATATATAAGCCACATTTAAAATTCTTTAGAGGGAGTTGGCTTCTCTTTCTTTTCTTCTATTTCTTGCTTCCCTCCTCCTAAATTTCTTCTCTTGCTGCTAGCTCCTGCATCTATGTTCATTTAATCCGGTGGCTGAATATTAGAGTAAAGTCTCTTACTAACTTCATACTTTGTCTGCGACTTTCGCTCTCTGTGAAGCTTGCTCTATTCCTTCATCAAGAAGATGCCAGTACCAGATTTTTCTAAAGAGTTAAACTACAAATCTTACTTGAAATATATGGGTGCTTCTGCAACTCTTATAGCCAGCTCTCACTTATCTTGATCCCCTGTTTATCCTTATCTTCTGAAGAGATGCTGTACCTTTTCTTATGAGATTCTTGAATAATTTCTTTCAAGTAATCACCTTTAATTGTTGCAAGTATGCCAAAGAAATAGTTTCTTTCAGGTAGCTTATTTGACAACTATTTCTTAGTAGGCAGGTACTGCGAAACCTCTGGGTCATTCATAGCATCATCATATAAGTTGGTCACTGAGATTTCTGGATAGTTTGGAATCTCTGCAAACTTTACATCTTAAGTTTTCAATGTTTTCTTCTCTTCGCAGAGTATCACTCTTAGAAATGAAATTTTAGTACCTTCCATCGTTTGCAGGAACAAACCAACTACATAATAAAGATAAGCAACTATGAGTTTATTACCTTGCTGCACCAGGTAGCGATGCAAATCCTCCTTGCTTCTAAATCTTTGAATCAATTCTTGTGCTTGCACTCTTTTCATTGCATCATTCATTGACTCCATCTTGTTTACAGATCTAAGAAATGATATCATAATTTAACTTTATTGATTTCAATTATAAAGCTCTGTAAAACTTACTATTAAATATGGGCATCCTATAGGAGGTCAATCTCTTAGAAGGATGTGGAGAAGGTTTTGAGAACTGGTTTCAAACTTGAGAGATTGATATCAATTTCTACTGTTATAGTTCCATATTTTTAAATTTAAATTGGTACGTACTTAATTAGGAGCAGCTCCTAAAATGCTAGTACTTAATTAGGAGCAGCTCCTAAAATGCTAGTACTTAATTAGGAGCTTTAATTAATGCTAGTACTTAATTAGGAGCACCCTAATTTTAATCATAAAATGACAAAATACCTCCTAAAGCAGTACGTACTTAATTAGGAGCACCTCCTAAATTGGTACGTGCTATAATCAACTTATTATTGAAAGTTAAAATGGTTACTTTCTCACCTATATTTAGAGCTGGTTCGTCTCTTAGCACTCATATATCTTCTCTAACACTCTTAAAACTTCCCTTGAAACTTGTAGGCTTGGAATGCTCTCATATAAGCTCTCAGTTATAGAGGCAGTTTTATAATTTTAAATTCAAATTTAAATATGAGCGCTAACATTTTAAGAAAAACAACAGCACTTCCATCAAACTAAATGAGACTTACCTTTGGCGTCAATAAAAAGTGTGATAGCTGTGAGATGAACTCTCATAAGGAACTACCAGAGCTATCACTTGAAGTCTCTGTTATGACAGAGAGGAGGAGAAAGGTATTAATGAAATTCCTATACAAACTGAAGAAGCTGAAGTCTATTTTTGTGAGCTATGTGAGAGAGATTTTTCTCATAAATCAAGCTGGTACAGACATAAGAAAGAGCATAGAGAAGCCAAGCCCACTGTATACTTAAAGCATGATAAAATAGATGGAAAGTATGACTGCTTTGAGTGCCATAAGCAATACTCTCATACAAGAACTTGAAGAAGCATCTATTAAAAGCTCACAAGAAAGATATAGAAGTTGAGAATGATGAAGTTGAGCTGAAGCTTCTCAACAAAAGAAAAGCGAGGGAATATTCTAAGGTCGTTGTGCCTGAATAAGCAAGTGAGTTAGAGTACGTTAGGAAGGCACGCAACCAACTGACCTCTGAATTAACAAGAATTATGATCAAGATTCACTACAATAAAATACCGGTTCTTGCTTAAATTGACCTAGATACTTCTCTTTAATGCTACCTAATATTAGAAGACTCCTTTGATAAGAAAGTTATCAATGATCATCAATACGCATACAAGGTGTATCCCTTCAACTATCTATTAAGTAATGATAAATATTAGATGGAGTTTACAAATGAGTATCAAGTACTCCATCAAGCAAAGTTTAAAGAGTGTAGTTACTTAATCAAGCTAGATGCTGTTCTCCTTGCCAAGGATCATGTTGCTTTCAGACTTCCACTCTATGAAAAGACCCTAAGAGATTTCATAACAGATCAAAGGAATCATAAGTAACTTGGATAAATAGCGACTCAGACCGTATAAGGTATTAAAGAGCTTCATAAGTTAGGGTTTGTTCACAGAGATTTGAAGCCAGAAAATATAATGATAAACTTCTCACCTGTAAGAGTACAATAATCGATTTCAACAGAGCTTAAAGAGTGGAAGTATCAAGGCTTGGAACTGTAATGGGAACGCAAGGGTACTATCCAGAAAGAGAGGATGGAGAGATGTAGACTTTTAGTGGGATGTGTGGGCTTTAGCAGCAATAATAATAGAGTGCGATATGCCTCGCAATGAATACTACTCTACAAGATGCGAGAAGGATGCTAAACAAAGAATAAAGCAATTTATTGACAAAACAAGAGTATCTCAATCAATAAAACAAATGGCAGAGTATATAATAATTAAACCAAACTCAAGATCAGATATATCAATAGAGTAGATAGAGTTCTGGTTAAGTAAGATAAACTTCAGACCTCTCCCACATGATCCTAAGGTGCATTTTGAGTGATAAAATTAAATACATTTACTATAAATTTCACATTAAAACCTATTAATAACCCCAACCCCTAACAAATTCCCTACAAATCAAAGCACTTATAAACCTCATTAAGGAGTTTTGATTGAGATTGGTCAGGGTCACGAGGACCGCGAATTAAGTTACAACGTGACCACAAGGGCAGTGACCATGTGATAATGTAACTAGTAAAAGGAAGTGTGGACGTGGCCACTGATCAATTTTTACGTCATTTGACGAATTAAACGGATTATAAGTGATGCTCATGTGGTCACTGTAGTCATGGATATGGTCACGATATCAACGAGGGCAGGTAAGACGTGACCACTTAAAAGGTAAGAACTAATGAGAGGTGTTCACTTCTCTTTTTTGACAAATTCGACGAATTATCTGTGAAATCATGCATTTTCAAGTGATTTTTACGTTGTTATCGGTCAGGGTCACAAGAACCAAATGGGAACGTGAAACCACGTTAACGCAATAAGCTAGTGACGCATGTAATTATGTAACTGTTGAGAAGTGGGTGTGATCGTGGTCACTGCTCAATTTTGACGTTATTCTTATAATAAAATTAGAAATCATGCATTTTAATGTGTTTGTCATTTGGTAACCGCGGTAATAGTCACAGGTACCTCCAGGGCAGCGACCAAGTGACCACTTGATTAGTAAAAAAAAATATGGTCGTAATCACTGCTCAATTTTTACGTTATTTGACGAATTAAAAGGATTTTAAGTGATGCTCACATGGTCACTGTAGTCATGGTCATGGTCACGATATCAACGAGGGCAGGTACGACGTGACCACTTAATAGGTAAGAACTAATGAGAGGTGTTCACTTCTCTATTATGAGGTCTTTGAAGAATTAACTGTGAAATCATGCATTTTC
>ARYC01004617.1:0-10591 GCA_000711775.1 Oxytricha trifallax | reverse complement strand
AATAAAGAGCTCCAATGGAGCACTTTCTCTAAATGATTTCATTCATGTTTTATACTCTCGCCAATTTTCTATACAACAATGAATATGATTGGCATCATTTTTTATTTATGCTTTTCTACAAAATATTGTTATGCACCCACTGATGGAGCCAATGACTTGTGAGCACTTTTCAAGGTGCAGAAGTTAGAACGCTTTAAAATAAAGAGCTCCAATGGAGCACTTTTTCTCTAAATGATTTCATTCATGTTTTATACTCTCGCCAATTTTCTATACAACAATGAATATGATTGGCATCATTATTTTTTATGCTTTTCTACAAAATATAGTTATGTACCCACTGATGGAGCCAATGACTTGTGAGCACTTTTCAAGGTGCAGAAGTTTAGAACGCTTTAAAAAAAAGAGCTCCAATGGAGCACTTTTTCTCTAAATGATTTCATTCATGTTTTATACTCTCGCCAATTTTCTATACAACAATCATTATGATTGGCATCATTTTTTATGCTTTTCTACAAAATATTGTTATGGACCCACTGATGGAGCAAGTGACTTGTAAGCACTTTTCAAGGTGCAGAAGTTTAGAACGCTTTAAAATAAAGAGCTCCAATGAAGCACTTTTTCTCTAAATGATTTCATTCATGTTTTATACTCTCGCCAATTTTCTATACAACAATGAATATGATTGGCATCATTATTTTTTATGCTTTTCTACAAAATATAGTTATGTACCCACTGATGGAGCCAATTACTTGTGAGCACTTTTCAAGGTGCAGAAGTTTAGAACGCTTTAAAATAAAGAGCTCCAATGGAGCACTTTTTCTCTAAATGATTTCATTCATTTATACTCTCGCCAATTTTTTATACAACAATGAATATGATTGGCATCATTTTTTTTTATGCTTTTCTACAAAATATTGTTTTGTACTCACTGATGGAGCCAATGACTTGTGAGCACTTTTCAAGGTGCAGAAGTTTAGAACGCTTTAAAATAAAGAGCTCCAATGGAGCACTTTTTCTCTAAATGATTTCATTCATGTTTTATACTCTCGCCAATTTTCTATACAACAATGAATATGATTGGCATCATTTTTTTTTATGCTTTTTTACAAAATATTGTTATGTACCCACTGATGGAGCCAATGACTTGTGAGTACTTTTCAAGGTGCAGAAGTTTAGATTGCTTTAAAATAAAGAGCTCCAATGGAGCACTTTTTCTCTAAATGATTTCATTCATGTTTTATACTCTCGCCAATTTTCTATACAACAATGAATATGATTGGCATCATTATTTTTTATGCTTTTCTACAAAATATAGTTATGTACCCACTGATGGAGCCAATGACTTGTGAGCACTTTTCAAGGTGCAGAAGTTTAGAACGCTTTAAAAATAAAGAGCTCCAATGGAGCACTTTTTCTCTAAATGATTTCATTCATTTTTTATACTCTCGCCAATTTTCTATACAACAATGAATATGATTGGCATCATTATTTTTTATGCTTTTCTACAAAATATAGTTATGTACCCACTGATGGAGCCAATGACTTGTGAGCACTTTTCAAGGTGCAGAAGTTTAGAACGCTTTAAAAATAAAGAGCTCCAATGGAGCACTTTTTCTCTAAATGATTTCATTCATGTTTTATACTCTCGCCAATTTTCTATACAACAATGAATATGATTGGCATCATTTTTTTTTATGCTTTTTTACAAAATATTGTTATGTACCCACTGATGGAGCCAATGACTTGTGAGCACTTTTCAAGGTGCAGAAGTTTAGAACGCTTTAAAATAAAGAGCTTCAATGGAGCACTTTTTCTCTAAATGATTTCATTCATGTTTTATACTCTCGCCAATTTTCTTTAGAATAATCATAATTTCTTTTAAGGAATATGATATTTTTCTCTATATTATTTTTAGTTTTATAATTTTTGCTTAAATTGCATATTGATAGCGTCTTACTTAGCTACTATTCATTTTTTTTTATTACTCCTGCAGTTGCCAGATTTTTCTTGAATTTTGATCATTACTCAAACTACTTAAGTTCTTTGCTAGTTGATGTACTTATAACTATTGATAATTTATATTTATGTTATATGAGGTTTTGACCTGTTAATGTATGTTGATACTTGGCACTGTTGTTTATTAAAAATTGTCATTTCATAGATTAACTGAAATTTCTCTTTATAATTTTAATTATTATTCAAGGAAATACAGCTTTTCTTCAATATTGTTCAATTTTGATTTATGTTTAACCACGTGTCTTACTTTTTCAAGTTTGCTAATATAAGTTGCTGTTATTGAAATTAATATGAGGCTTTGCTCTGGAATATTACTCCTTGGCAAGCTATTTATTACTTTTATCATCTATATTATTTTATTAAATTCAATGATTTTCCTTATTTGTTTTTTATTTCTCAATTAATTAACATTTAATTTTACTTATGGTATTCAATCATTATTTAATCTAAAAGATTATAAAATTTGGGAGAAATGAAAATGAAATGAACCAACAACTAATTCTATGAAATTAATCTAATTACAAGTTTCACTCACTAATCAAACTACTGCTCAATCTCGTCTAGGATGGCTTTCACTGACTCATGATGCACTTGGGAATACCTGCCTCGTCTGATCTCCTCTGCTTACGGCTTGATGTTCGCGGTGTACCAGGCATGGAGCTTGTCCGCCTCCAAGGTCTCACACTGCTTCACGAGGAGGGTGAGGATCTTCTCTGGGAGCAGGGGACACTTGGCGAAGATCTTCCTGAGGAATGTGTGCAGCTGGTCTTCGGAGTTCTCCATCAGAAGTTGCAGCTGATCCTGTATCTCATGGACCTTTGACTGTGGGGGTGAAATGAAATAAAGATAAAATTCAACATAAAATTAACTTATGAAGTGAGTAATCTAGAATTAAATGAAATTTCTAAAATTATTATAATAAATGAAATATATAAAATAAATCAGAATCAAAAACACATTTATGACTCTTCATAAAGTAAAAAAGATAAAACAAATTCAAAATAAGCGCTTAAAAAATGACATGCACATTATTTATTTATGACATTAATAAACCTACTTATCTAAATCATTTTCTCTTTAAAATGCATTATTTATTTGAAAATTTTATGTTACAAAGCATTTAGGTTGCAATTGATTCATATTAATCCTATTCTTTTTATATTTTTTATCAATAATAACTAAAACTATAATTAAAATCCAAAGCCAATAGATTTTAAATAAATAAATACAAGAATATTAAAACGATTAAAATTTAATAAGTTATATATTGTATGGCGAACATAACATCTAAATGAATTCAGACTAAGAAAACCTATAATTAAATTAATTTTAAGTCAAGTTTATAAATTAAATTCAATGATTTTATAATAAATTTACATAGATTAAAAAAAAAATATTGAAAATCTTAAATCTTTAATATCCATTTTTTTAAATAACTCAATTGATGGAGTTAATTTTGAATTCTTATAGTTTACATATTCAAATTTATTGAAATTAGAAAGGAATTGTGTTTTTAATATTTGTATAAATAATTAATAAAAAGTAAATAAGAACAATGTTGTTCAATCTATTAAAAATTATTACTGATTAAAATTAATTCTTTATTCATTAATAGATATTTATTTAAGTTTTTAATTGCATATAATATAATTTTAAAACTTTCTAATGAGTATTTTTAAAAATCAAAATAAGATTATCTTTCTAATGTATGCATCATACAGTAGTTATAATTAATCCAAAAATCAATTATTTCATATAGTATAGAAACATTTTTTAATCTTAATTTTCCCAAAAATTTTAAAACAATTATATCAACTATTCATCTAAGTTCTATTGCTGCTTTATAATATTATATTAGTTTAATTATTCAAACAAAATTTCTTTGAAATAAAATTTTTGCTTATATTTTAACTCTTATATGCTTTTTAATCAAATTATTTATAAATCTTAATTAATGTCATTTGTAAAATGTTTATATAAATAGAGTTAAACAAATTAATTTACTTTTCATCATAAGTTTACTGCGATAAAATTATTTGAAATTTTGTAATTTAAAACATTATTAATTCACCTAAATTGAGCATGACAACAATAAAGAAATACTCATGAAAGGTATAAATTCGCTTTTCTTTAAGAGAACTAAATTCTAATCGATCCTTTCGTTTTAAAATTTTTTAGTTAAATCAAGTTATTTATTTTATTTAAATATGTTACGCATTATTTTAATGGGTAATTAATTTACATGACAGTTTATTCTTAAAGAAAATTACTATTGTTTTTATAAAATTGTTAGCAAAGGGTATTTTATGGTTTTTTAGCATTTATTTTTTCAAATTAAAAAACATTCTGGGATCATATTCTTTTTTATAATGGGTATGGAAATATAATTTATGAGAATTTATAAATTAATCACTTATTTTTGGATTATTCAAAAACTGGGTTAATTTCTTGTATGAAAAAATAAAATAATCGTTGAATATAAGTTATCATTCTACTTAAAATTTATTTACCTTCCTTAATGTTAAAATATACTAAAATACACAATTCCTATATTGAATCCCTATGATTCAAAAATTGTAAAAAGTTAGATGACTATATTAATCTAAATATAAATATATTTATATATATAATCAGTAAAAGTTTAAGTATTTACTAGATATTAGTAATTAATCAACTTTTTTCTTATGTTATTAAATTTTAATTTTATTAATTAAATACATAAAAACCCACTCTATCTCAATCAGTATATTTATTTGAAATGGGGTGTGAAATAGTGTGTTTTTCACACCCCATCTCAAATAAATATACTGATTGAGATAGAGTGGGGTTTTATTTATTTAATTAATAAAATTGATGATTAACGAGTTAAACTCAAAATTAAATATTTATCAATTCACTGTTTAATACTAAAATCAAACCATCAATTTTAGTCGTGACGTAGACGTATCTGAAGTGAGTTGACGTGGCAATCAATGACGTGGCAAGTCGTGAACTAGAAAAACTCCAAAAAACCACCTCGCCCCCCATTCCACTTCTCCCTGTACCGAGATGCATACGAGACAAGAGCCTAGCTATTGACTAGGAGTATCCCCCGCAGAGCTCGCAGAGATCTGCTTCCTGTAAACAATTAAAGGGGAGTCTGGAGAAAACTCTTACCAGGTTCCACCGCTGCTGAGATAGTAGTATCTGTCCTTTCGCTGTGGTAGCCTCATTAACCCGACCTGGTGTGTGAGGAAAATCATTATCGTTGGCTTCTATGGTTCTCATCTTCTCACTTTTGAAGGTTGAGCACCACCTTCATCCTGCTCCCTATTACCTAGGAAGCTGAACTCACGCCAGGTAGCTCATCTAATGCAGGGAAATCCTTAGCATGCAGACAACTCGAGGAGTTTAGGATCTGACAGATTGAACCCCTCCGACTGGCCCCTGATGCAGTGAACCCAGCAACCCGCTGCCTACCCTCAGCAGGCCTTAGTGTAGTAGAAAGCTCTATTAGAAAGTCTCCAGCCTCGGGGGGCCTCTGTGGGTCACCCTATCCTTATAACTTTCTAATTTAATAATATTAATAAAATTACAATTTAATACTATAATAAAAAAGTTGATTAATTACTTATATCTAGTAAATACTTAAACTTTTACTGATTATATAGTTACTTATAATTACATTAAGTTGTTATAATAGAGCAATTATTTATATTTGACACTTCTTAAATATATTATTTAAAGTTGAAATTTATCACTTTTCATATGAGGATGCATTATATTTAGAGTTTTTAAAGAAAAATTGACAATAATTTAATTGTTAAAGATTAATAGAACATTATGATGGTTTTTACATATTAATACAAGAAATAGAATATATAAATAAACCCATTTTAATATGTGTGAAGATATCCGCACTAATTATATGCGTAGACAATTATCCTCGCTAACTCCAATAATATTATGTGGGGTTTGATATAGTTGATTAATTTTAACTTAATTAAAGGAGGATGTTCGTCTTTTTATACAATTACTAATTAGTTATTTTAGTTTATATAAATATTTGAGATTAACTTTAATCCATTTAGGGGTAGAATCATTGAGTGATGACTACATATGTTATTCTTGTTAGTCATGTCATTCTTTGACTAAGATGGTTATTCTCTATCGTTAACAGAGTCTAGTCTAGATGAAATCCACTATATACAAGGCTTTACATCTCAGATAGGGAAAACCAAGCCTGTGAATCTTACGTCAAGAAAAAAGCTTGAATAATTTTCTTTATATCCTAGTCTTCAATAGGACTGTGTGAATAATCTCACAATTAATGATGAGCTTATCTTAAGACTGAATATTAACATAGAAATTCTTCTTAATATAATAGTGTCCTATTATTTATGTCACGCTGTATAAATCAACTATGGGATTACCTTTGTCAAACTCACCACTTATAAGCGGATATAGTTTTAAAAGTTGTAATATTTATTCTTGAGGTTGGTCATTAGACTAGCGTGTTCAAAGTTTACAACTCTTAATAATTCTTAATTTTATATATATTATAAAACTAAAATTACTTTTTTTGATTTAAATATCTTTAGTTAATTATTCGGTACTATACTAAATCATAAAGAACTTAAATTTTATTGAAAATTATCATCTAAATTTTATAAAATTAAGGGTTTGTAAAACCAATTAATTTCCATCATTAATTGATGATTTCATTGGTTCTATCAATTATTGCAAGAACATAATATTAACTCATTGTTGTTTTTTACACATTTATTTTTTTTTTAGATATTGCTAAAATAGAATTGAATCAGGAAATTGTGAAAATAAAATTAAAATTAAATAAATAATATAATTAGACCAATGGAAAAATGCGTAAACCCCAAATCCCCTCAATTTCAAAACCCCTGTTTTTTTGTTGCTATGTGTCATTTTTTTATTAGTAGTTGGTCAAAAAATTTAGGGGGCTGGTCAAAATTATATATGTACTTGTAAAAATTGATACATCTCAAATTTAGGGGTCTTTATAATTAGGGAAGTTGGGACATTTGCTAAATTAGCGATTTCAGAGATTTGCGTAGTTTAGGCCAAAATAGGGACTTTTTCATAAAAACCTCTCTCATTTACCGAAAAGGGGCTTGAAAGTAGGGTAACTCCATTAAAATTTGGAAGTTTTGACAAAATAATGCACTCATGCATAATTGCGATAATATAAAGGCAAATTCAACTAAGTAGAATCGCGAAGGAAGTGGCAATTTTAAGAGTGCTAATGTGAAATAGAAGCAGTATTTTAGAATTAAGTTTGTAAAGAGTGAATTAGGACATTTTTAAGTATAATATAAATAGTGTTATTAATTATAATAATCTGCGATGAATTTAAAACTGACATGCCAGGGGAAATTGTAAAGGGAAACAGGTTTTATACACTACTTCAGCTATGAAACAAACATATTCACACAAAACCGAACCGAAGAGTGTGAATCCACTTCTTGATACTGAATGCCCACATCTCCTGGATGTCTTCTTTTCTTAAATTCTGAACGATTTCTGCAACCCTCTTCACCAATTGCTGCCTAAAAGTGTAAAGCCCATTTAAACTTACTTGTTCTGAATAGTGTCCATCTTCATCTCCTTCTTTGTAAAGGAGAATAACTGCTCAATTGGATTGCGCCAAGGCGAGTATTCGGCGTTGAAGAGCACATTCACTTTGAACTTTCTGGCTGTGGCTAACATCTCTGAATATTTATGAATGACTGCGTTGTCCATCAGCAGGACCACTTTCTTCGAGTGTAGTTCTTTGTCAGTTCTTACACTGCGTAAGGTATGGTAGATAAAGTTTTCAAAGAGAACTGAGTCAAAAGCTCCTTCTATCACTTGACTGGAGATAATTCTATCCTAGGAAATCGCAGCAATATAAGACATTGAGAATTGCTATCTCTTAGTTGAGCTTTTCTTAATTGACATCTCTCTCACTTTCATCCCATAGTGTCCCAGGTTCTGCTTCATCTCGCTCTAGTATTCCTTAATGCTTTTCAAGTGAGGTTCTATAAATAGCTGGGGCCAAAGCTTTTAGTAAGAGCCCCTTTCACTCTGCAAGTTTCCCTGCTCTGACCCAGGGTTCGATGAGTCTTTTTGGAAGCTACTTGAGAGTTTTATTTCCTAGGAGTGACCGCAAACCGACTTTCCAACTTGGTTTCGGCACCTAGGTCAATAGACTTCTTCCTCGAAGATTCCAGTTTTATTTTTGATATTTTATCGAGAATAGGAGTTAAACCACTCTTCACTTTTGAAGCTGAATTGTCTTCAGACATTACTGATTTCACTGAACTATTTATGCGGAAACTCTGAAAAGTTTTAGTCAAGCTGAATTTCTAGTTGGAGGTCTCAGGGACCTCTAATATCGGGGAGAGATCCTTTGTAAATGCAAGCCGAGTTTTCATTGAAGGGGTCTGAAGTTGCTTTTTTAATGGTTTCAGTTATGGATTTCCCTAAAAGTATTATGCATTAATAATTACCTTAGTATTTTCAATGGTTTTCTAACTATAATTACTGGTTTTCGATGACTACTTTGACCCCCTTGGGACTTTTGGTCCATGAATTTAGATTGGAGTGCTGACAAGTTTCTTTGGCGTCTAGGATATTTCTTAAACCCCTATCCTACCTTAGGTCCTATAAAGCTTTTCATTGCAAAATTGCTAATTGCTTACGAAGTTGACTTAGCCATACCGAATTTTCCATTTTTAATATTTCCAACCTTTTAATTACAATTTTTAGA
Organism: Oxytricha trifallax; assembly: GCA_000711775.1. NCBI lineage: Eukaryota > Ciliophora > Spirotrichea > Sporadotrichida > Oxytrichidae > Oxytricha > Oxytricha trifallax. The sequence continues at coordinate 1,812 of ARYC01004617.1, read as the reverse complement.
AAACCCTAAGTCAAATGAATTTGAAACCTTCTCTAATTATTCCCCAACATTTTCGATTTTTTCCAGGTGGAAGCTCTCTGAGAATTTTGAAGTTGAAGAATCAGAACTTTGATCCATTTTGTGGAGCATTTTTCCATACAAAAGTTTGTCATCGCTAGCGAGGATCATGCTATCATTTTGCAACCTTTTTTATCGCTTCTGTAATTTTGCAGAATCTCGATGCATATCTTTAATGTTGAAGCTCCATTACTTTGAGGGCATCGAGTCCGATCGGAAGTTGCTCTCATCAACTGAAATGATAACTGCATCCTTATATAAGAAGTGAGCCAACAACCTGCTAATCCAGAGCCTCTTCTCATTGAAGTTCGGGTCTCTATACTTTGTATTAGCAGCCTTAGTTTTCCCATATCTTAGATGGAACTTATCTCACAGAATCTTTTGAAGAGTGGTAACGCAAGGTACCTTAAGTAGCTTCCACTCTGGCTTTGTTTGAGCCAGGTTTAATAAATAATTATGAAGCTTCTATCCTGTAACTTCGTAAATTCCGTTCTGTTCTAGGTAGGCCTGTATAGAATCAAGCAAGAGCTAGTTCCCACAAACTCCTTTTCTACCCACTTTCTTTTGTGGTTCAGGATCAAGAATCTTATGCTTGACCTCGTACTTAAACTTTTCGATAGTCTTATATACAACATCCACATCCATCCTCAATTTCTTAGCCACTTGATGAGGTTTTAATTGCTCGTTATAGTATAGATTAATAACTTCTAATTTCTTACATGCGAGCTTAGCTTCTCTTTTCTTCAAAAAAGGATTGCTAATTAACTTCTAGGATTTGCCTTTTTATTTTATTGTCTCGTTGAATGCATCTATTAAATTTTGACTGCCTCTTAGAGCTCCTCGTTACTCATAAACTTTACCTCCTCCTGTAATATTATTGCTTATGTCGCTTCCTTAATTATTCATAACAGGTTTATTCCTGATTCTGGCAAGTCGAAAACTTTGAAGGTAAGCTTCAAGGAATTTGCAAAGCTCATCATCATTTTATATGTAACAAACATCAACATTGCGAGCTAACTATTCTTGAATTTTTTCTTAAGGAAATTTTATGATTGCTCCACCTGTAAGCTTCTAGATTTGTACAGGGACTTCACCACTGTTTAGCAGTTATCCAGAATTGTATGTGAACTTTGTTGACTATATAACGTTTGGGAATAATTTACCAAGCACGACAGGAGTCCATTTAACAATAGATTTCTCTTAAGCCTTAACTTTGCTTGGCTTGATTTCAGTCAGGGCATTAGTGATGAGAAACTCGTCGCTCAATATTTAATTCTGTGAGCAAGAAACTCCTGAATAAGACGCATCCTTAGATTCTTCTTAAGTGTGCTATTATATTTGCTGCCTAGGGGTATTAGTTCTTTAGTCCCTCATTTATTATTAGCTTTTATCTTTATAGCTAAGCTTAATCAAAATTATTTAATTAAAATTATTAAGGATATTTGGATACATTGTTTATAATTCTATTAAAAAGAAACAATGACACATCACTCTCTCATTGGAAATGTAAAATTCAAACTCATACCGACAGATATTGATAAGTTATCTATGCTTACAAGGAAGGAGACTCTGCTCTTGAAATTGCATAGCTCTACACTCTCTCATACTAGAGTCATAAAGCGCCCCTTTGTACTTTTCAGGGACAGTATTTGAGTTCTTATGTTCTCATGACACTATAGGGATCGAGTTTTTCATCTGTTATCTTGATAGCCTTATAAAAAACAAAACCCTAGTTGAGAAGCCGTACTTTCAACT
>ARYC01004614.1:0-10565 GCA_000711775.1 Oxytricha trifallax | reverse complement strand
GAGACAGAGAGGAGGAGAAAGCTATTAATGAAATGCCTATACAAACTGAAGAAGTAGAAGTATAATTTTTTGAGTAGTGTGAGAGAGACTTCGCTTATAAATCTAGTTGGTATAGGCATATGAAAGAGCATAGAGAAGCCAAGCCAACTGTATACTTAAAGCACGATAAAATCGACGGAAAGTATGATTGCTTCGAGTGCCATAGGCAGTATGCTCATACAAGAGATTTAAGGAAGCATCTTTTAAAAGCTCACAAGAAAGATTTAGAGATTGAAAAGCATGAAGATGAATTGAAGCTACTAAACAAAAGAAAAGCAAGAGAATCTTCGAATCTTGTAGAGCTTGAACAAGCTAGTGAATCAGAATATGTGAGGAAATCACGCAACCTGCTAGCATCCGAAATCACAAAGATCATGATTAATATTCAATATAAAAAGATTCATGTTCTTGCCTAAATTGACCTATACACTTCACTTTAAAGCTACCTTATATTAGAAGACTACTTTGATAAGAAAGTTATCAATGATCATCAATACGCATACAAGGGTATCCCTTCAACTATCTCTTAAGTGATGATAAATACTAGATGGAGTTAACAAATGAGTATCAAGTACTCACTCAAGCAAAGTTCAAAGAGTGTGGACACTTAATAAAGTTAGATGCTGTTCTCCTTGCCAAGGATCATGTTGCTTTAAGACTCCCTCTCTATGAAATGACCTAAGAGATTTCATTACAGATCAAAGAAATCATAAGTAGCTTGGATAAATAGCAACTCAGACCATACAAGGTATAAAAGAGCTTCACAAGTTAAGGTTTGTTCACAGAGATTTGAAGCCAGAAAATATAATGATAAACTTCTCAACAGTAAGAGTAGCAATAATCGATTTCAATAGAGCCTAAAGAGTGGAAGTATCAAGGCTTGGAACTGTAATGGGAACTCAAGGGTACTATCCAGAAAGAGAAGACTGGAGAGATGGTGACTTTTAGTGGGATATGTGGGCTTAGCAGCAATAATAATAGAGTGCGATATGCCTCGAAACGATTACTACTCTACAAGGTGTGAGAAGGATGCTAAACAAAGAACAAAGCAATTTATTGACAGAACAAGAGTATCTCAATCAATGAAATAAATGGCAGAGTCAATAATAATAAAACCAAACTCAAGATCAGAACATATCAATAGAGCAGATAGAGTTGTGGTTAAGTAAGATAAACTTCAGACCTCTACCACATGATCCTAAGGTGCATTTTGAGTGATTAAATTAAATACATTTACTATAAATTTTACATTAAAACCTTTTAATAACCCCAACCTCTAACAAATTCCCTACAAATCAAAGCACTTATAAACCTCATTAAGGGGTTTTGGGGTTTTGAATCATACCTAGGCCCAGTTGAAACACTCTTGTGTAGGAGTCTTGCTATGGCTGTATAATTCAACACTAGTTTGACTTAGTCTATATTAATACTTGTACCATACCTAAGCTTAAGCAGTAAATCTAAATATTGCTCATCATGTATAGACCCTATATTTCTCTAATTTCTATTTCTCATTTTGAAAATTGGCCTAATTTCTCTACTAACCCCAATAAGACCCCAACTATACCCTACAAAACAACTATACCCTACAAATCAAAGCACTTATAAACCTCACTAAGGGGTTTTGGGGTTTTGAGTGTTACATATAAATATTTATATTTCATTATTTTATATATTTTTACTTGAATTAATTTGTATCGCATTCATATATTTTACATTATCCTTGTCTATATTTAATTTCAATCATTTGGTTAATTATTAAGATATTAATTTGGTTATATTTGCATTATAAATAAAATTATAGAGGAGTTTTTAATATAAATACTAAATTTATATTAATGAATATTTAAATTAAAATTGCCAACATCAAATCCAGAGAAGCATAGACAAGCACTTAAACTAAGTCCCAATCAACTTCATAGATATTTACTTCGTACTTTTTAACAGTATCAAAGAGGTTTTCGCCTAATTTCATTGTGTCATCTCGTGCTCTTTTAATAAGGATACTATATTTATTTATAATTATTTTTATACAGCTGGCTGCATGAGAAATAAGTGCTAGAAGATCAATTATTGTTAGCATCAATATAATAGATGTTTTGTATAATTTAAATTTTTAATTTATTTATACTCCAGTTTTAAGCCTGAAGCACCCACAACATGTAAATTAAAATAATAATTTATTTAAATATAAATGTTTCTCTAACCATTGTGTATCTAAAATAAAAATATAATTTATTAAAATGTAAACTTCTAATAAAGATAGATTGATATATTATTACATTTAAAAATATAGATAAATTATAATTAAAGCTGATAGAGATATTAAATCTTTACTTTTGTAGATAAAAGATAATAAGACAATTTATTTATTTATATTATTTTCACATTAATCTTTGACTTTATATTTACAATATTTTTAAATATATCAAATTTGATAATGACGACACTTTTTATTTTATATAGATTATCTAAATAATTATACCAATGAATAACTTCATTGATTATATTTTTGAATAAATAAGCTTGGAAGATATAAGGTTTCTATGCTATCTTTATAATATTTAATATATCAAACAAATTACTTAAAAATAAAAGTATTTTAGTGTGTATATTATATTCAATTTTATTGTTACTTTTTTATTTTGATTATATTCATTTTAATATTTTACTTCAAATATGAGCAGATTATTAACACTTTAAAAATAAAATATTAAATTTGTAGAGACATTTTTTAATCAAATTTTAAAGATAAATGTTCGAGAATACATGAATATATAATTTTAGAAATTAATTATTAATTATTACCATAAAATGAATCATATTTGATTGGTGACAATTTGAAAGTTAAAATTTTAATTAGGCAACTAAAGAACTCTTAAATCAAAATGTTTCTCACAAACTTAGTTATTTTGGTTTACTACTCCCCATATAAACTTAACATTTATAAATTCATGATCTGATTTCTAATTATATTAAACTAAAATATTGTATTTTTCATAGTATTTATTTAGAAATTATAGTAAATTTTCTTTTAATAAATAATTCTTTAGCATTTTATATCGTTAAAAGTCATTATTGCAAGAATAAAATATAAATGGTTCAGGGTATTAAACTAAATTATTTCCCTTAATTGTTGATAATTGAAATTTCTATTCTTACATTTTAATGATGTTAGAAGCAAATGATTTATTTTCTAGGTACAGTAAAAAAGTATCTTAATGAAATAATTAGATTTCAATTGATCGAAGAAAACATATATTCTTTCAATATATTTAAATTTTAATTTTATAAATATTACTTAACTTTATTTGTATTGTAAATATTAAATATTCTTAAACTAAAATAATTTAAAATTTTTAAAGTCAAAAAATTCAAAATACAGTTATAATCAAAACAATATAAAAAAACTCGAATCATCTTAAGAATAAGTTAAACTTATTTGTACAATTTGATTAATTGAATAACAAATTTAAAGTGTTAAAGTATATAATTTTCAATAGACTCCCAAAATTTGATATTTTATTGTATTTTAATTAGATAGGTAAAAAAATAATTAAATTATATTTATTATTTCTTAGACTTAATTGTACTCTAGCAATAATACTTAAATTAATTTCCTTTAAATCTATATTTCTGCAATAACCATTAAAATCTGAGAAGCAATAATTGTTAATGATTAATATTTAGCATGCTAAACTATCTTGACTAGCTCCTCTAAGTTTAATTATTATAAGTAATATACTGTAACTTATAGATTTGCATTAAATCTCAATTGACTGTAGAATTCTGTATTAAAAATCGATTCTATAGTTACAGTAAGTTATCTCAAATTTTAAAACTTAGGCAAATTAAAATTTGTAAACTTTAATTATGATGGAAACCTGTCTTAGTATGCGCTTTGATCATTAAATGCATAATTGTAATGAATTTAATCGTCAATAAGTTCAACTGACTTTAATTGTGTTAAAATTTAATTATGCTCTGTTATAATATCAAATTATTCATCTAGTTTTGAATTCTAAATTTTTAGAGTTTAGAGATTAGTGAACAACTAAAAAATATTAGATTCTAGAAACAAGCACTCTATAATTTAAAGATTCTTCACCTAGTAGATTATGTTTGAACGTTTATCTTTACTTTAATTTTTGCCTATATTGTTCATTTATAATTGAATGAAGAATGAGAAATTGATGAACTCAATATCTATAATTAAAAATGATATTGGCAAAACTAATTAGAAGTAACAGTTATTTTTTTATTTTTTTCTATATACTATCTACAAAACTTTATGATAGATATATTTGGCATAATTTCAAAATACTGGTGATGCTAAAATTAGGCGAGATAGTTTTCATATAAAATTTACAAATGAAAAGAATTTGAATTTAATAGAAACCAATATAATAAAAACATTTTAAGTTAATTAAAGTTTTTATTCCTTACTTATTTATTTTAAATGCCAAATAATATAGTATTTATTCGCTAATTTATTGTATTTGTGAAATAATAGATGATCTTAAATATATTCCTGAAAATTTATTAATAAAAGGAATTTATGTTTATTAAAAATTCATATTTGTTTCTTTTATGAATAGCGTATTGAATTAAATTTTATGAAAACTTTGCATTTAAAACGTTTAATTAAATTTAGCATCTACAATGTTTAAACATTTCTCGAAAATGATGTTTAAAACCACACTTTTAAATTAAGATTATTTTTCTATTTTATCCAGCAAATAGATAAAATCATCAATATGCTCTTATGATATTTAATATTTGAAAACTACTGTAAAATAGTTGCAAAATTCTAAAACTTTATCACATTTTATTCTATAGTTATAATTTTGGAATATATTTATATTGCTGAAATAAGATTAATTTTAAAATCTAAATATAAATAAATTTCTTTAATCATAAATTCTTATTTAATAGTCATAATTTGTAGTGAGAAAAAAAAATTTATAAAATTCAAAATGCATAATTTTAAAAAGTGGACTAGAATATACTACAATAATATACATTAAATAAAAAGATTTGTTTAATTAAATTTATAAAATCAAAATTATTACTATTTTTACAATAACAAAATCATCAATTTTTGATTCTCTATATAGTGATATGCTTGAAATTTACATTTATTCTGCTTTATTTAATCTCATAATAATTTGATAACTTTTATTCAAGCACAAATAAGAATAAATAATTAATCTGTAATTTTTATATAATTTTGGTCAAGTTTGCTAAATTTATGGTTGCTTAGGTATATTGTTCAAATTATTTGAATATTATTTTGCTTCTTAATTAATATCACTAGCATTCATTATTTCTGTTTTGGTAGGCATTTATTAAATTTACTTGTTGCTTTTGAGAGTTTAAATAGAATTCAAAAAATATTTTAAATTAATATTATAATTATTTCTATTATTTTATTTAAGTAATAATAATTAATTTATTTTTCAAATTTTTTTTAATTTAAAATAAAAATTTATATTTAAGAAATTTAAATAAACTAGAATTATAGGGGGCTTACAAAGACTAAATAGGAAATAAATTGATTAAGTTAATCCTAATTTCAAGATTAGGGAATTTATTAAAATAGTTGATTTAATATGTTGAATTATGATTATGTTTAACTAAATACAATAAATCAAAATCTTTTGGTAAAATAGCATTCAGAATTTTTTAAATTTTAATTTTAAATCTATATCAAATTCTTTTTATAGCAAACTTTTAAAAACTTATTTTTAAACTTAGGGTAAAATGAAAAAAGAAATTATTTAAGAAAATTAATTATTTTATATGTCTATCATTAATTTTTTTCTAATATCACATAAATGTAATTTAATCCATAGACTTATATTAAAATTAGTTCTTTTAATAGAAAGCCTAAATCTTAAGTATTAAAAATCCTTTAAATCTATAATTATCCTATTTTTATAAATTGAACATATTTTATTTAAAATAATAATCCCTAAGCTACTATTTATAGGCACTCAATACACCTATTTTATCTTTCTCATTGAATTTAATATTTCTCTAAAATGATTATAGAGAATAGAGATATTTGTATAAAATTTCAGTAAAGTGTAAATAGTTTAGCTAAAATTAATTGATAAATTGAAGTTGTTTTTTTTTGTTTAATTTGTTAAATACTCTGTTTATTTTTTATTTGGAATTTCAAATTACATTTCTAAATTTAATAATTTTTAATATTTTATTTTAAAATTAATTATATTTGACAAATATTTATAAATTGAATGGTTAATATCCAAACTCTTCTATTTGGATTAGAATTTTTCGTATGAATATTTATTTTTAATTATTTTGAAATTCCTTTTCAAATTAAAGCGTAACTTAATCATTATTCCCAGAAATACTTTAAAGGTTTTCTATCTCACTTACATCTATTGTTTATAATTAAATAAATTTTGAAAATAAATATAAAATTTATTAATACTTTTATAATTAAAAATTTTTTAGTTTTAACTAGGAAATGCTTAAGTTACTTAAAAATTTTTTTATTTTTATTACTCTATATTACTAAGAGAAAAATTATATGGAAAAATTAATTTAAAAAATTTTAACTTCAAAAGATAAGAACAATTAGATCGTTATTAATTTAGAAAAAATGGATTTTTGTCCATAATTAATTATTTTGGATTTGCAGATCATAATGAGCATGGTATTAAAAATTAAATATTAATATTTTGAATTTTTTTTACTTTTTTTATTCTAATTTATACAGAATTTATCATGCTGTTAAAATATTATATTTATGACTTAATTTTTTCAATGTTTTTGAAATTGCACAAAGCCTATACTGAATTAAATCATAATATAATTAATAAATGGATTCTTATTTTCCAAAATCATTTAGATGCTATCAATATTATTATAAATTGTTGATTATTTGTATATATCGATTATAAAATAAACGAGCATATGTTTTAATTACTAAGATTAAATTTTATAAATATTCATAATAATTCAATTATATTTTAACAATACTTTATCATTTTAATAATATTTGTTCAAGAAATCTACTAAGCTTAATTTCATGATATTATATCCTAACTTTTACATTCTCTTTGGAAAATTTATTAATTAAACTTGAGAAGCCCTAATTCTAATTGATTTTAATTTTGCTCCCATTGCTTTGATAATAAAGCTCTATATGTCTAATTAGAATATGAAAATAATTTCAACATCTAATTAGGGCCTGTCTATTTTAGCTATATTTTTTAAGAGTTCTTAAATGAAATTGTTTGATAAAGTAATTTGAATTCTCGATAAGTGTGCGAAAATATCTGAAAAAAGAATTTTGAACAGTCTATTTAAGATACAAATCTATGACATAATAGGTGAAGTTAATTTTTATATTTAAAATTTTAGTGATTACCATCATCAATCAAGCTTATTTCTTTTAAATTTGGAAAATATCTGTAATTATTTAAAAGACAAATTAAATGCTCACTGCAAACTGAATTATTAATTGAAAGATTGCTTAAATTAATAAACAGTAGATAATCTATAAAGAAGCAATCTCTTATATTGAGTTTTTATGCTTAATTGTATGGCATTGTGAGTGGTTTTAAATGATCATTATTAAATAATAGATAAAAATCAATTGACTTTTGATAATATTTGTCACCATCAATGATTTTTTCAAATTTAAATGAGTGAATTACTATAAAATTGGGGACAATTCAGAATTTGAAAAAGTAAATGTTGTCTCTAAAATTGACAATTCATTAAATTTAATTTTAGTGAACTTCTTTACAAAATCTGCATTATTGACACTTTATTCATATAAATTCAAGCACTTTTCAAATTTAAGATTTATTTTTGTAAAATCAAAATTTGAGTTATTTTGTATTCTATAAAACAAATATATTAAGTTATCTATGTGATCAGGAGATATTTAATACTTAAATACAATAGTATAGAAATTTCAAAATTCTAGAAGCTTCTCACATTTAATTCATTATCTACAATTTTGAAATATGTTGATTATAAATTCTTCATTATCTACATTTCTTAATGCCTTTAATAAAGGAATTTATTTATATTCTTCTTTATTTAATCTCATCATGATTGAATAACTCTTATTTAAATTTAAGTATGAGTAAATAGTCAGTCAAATGATTGAACTTTTACTAAACTTATTTTATTCTTTATTTTTCAAATTTTATTGAAGAGTTTTAACTTCTTGTGTTTGAACTTTATAAAGTGCTTTTTATTTAATTTCTTCTTTCTTTTTTTGTTGAATAGGTTTGATTTATTGTACTTTACTTTATTATTTTTGTTAAATTTAATTTTTTGGTAATTATCCTTTGCCAAGGTTTTACTTCATTTTATTAATTTTAAATAAATAATTATAACTATAACAAATGATTAAAAAAGTATAAACATAATTTTAAATATATTATTATTAATTTAACAATAATATTTATTATATTATTCATAATTATATATAAATAAGTATCTATTATTCTTATTTAATTTCTTAAACTAGATAAAAGTTTGTATATTTTTGTTTCATTAAGTAAATACCATAATGTTTAAATATTGTAGTTAGTTAAATAACTAAATTATATAAATGAAATACTTTAGTATTTTAACACGATCTTAAAATGTTTTATTAGTTCAATATTAGCACTTCCTTCAAATAGTGATTTTTAGCCATTAAAATTAATACATTAATAAATTAAAATAAAGAATTATCTCTCTCCAAATTTTTTAGAAGTTATTTTTAAAAAAGTCGTTTTTATTGGTTGTACTAAATGTCATTGTTGAAAACTTTATCTATTAAGAATTTATTAGTTATATTATCAATAGAATAAGTTATTATTCAAAATTTTAAAGGATAATCCTTACATTTATTTTAAAGATTACTTCAATATTTTCTAATGTGTCATACTTAAATATGTATCAACATTATTTCTCTTTTATGAATATTTTTACAGTTAAGTATATAATTTGGGGCAAACAATAATTATTATCATATAATGTTTTTTATTACATTTCAAAATCTTATATATAATTAGAAATGACTGACCTAACATTTAATTATTACGAAAAATTAAAACTTATTATCAAAATTAAGCAAATTATTTTTGGAAATATTGATTCAAGTTTATTATAAAAAAGTTTAAGTTTAAAATATTCTATTATAAATAAAGTTATCTTATATACGAATTAGGTTTTAATATTTTTAGTAAATTAATAACTTTCTATTATTTAAATATAATAAAATTAATTCACATGTTAATTTATAATTGTGATTTAATTTCCATGAAATCCTGAAATCTTATGTCAATTATTTATGGTTTACAGTTGTCCTAGACTTCTTCTTTCATATTTTAATGTATAAGTATGTTAATTCTGATAATTTAATCTTTTTATTTTTACTTAATATTCTAGTTTATTGTAATTTATGATTATTTTAATTAGTATCCTAGTATTTGGCAAATTTCATCTTGAATTTAAACTTTAAGATATTCCCATTAATAGCTCTATAAAATCTTGAAATCAAGTTTCAAATTAGTTACTATTATTTTGTATTTTTATATTAATGGATTGCTCTTACAAAACTCTAAAATGTCCTTTAGAGTAACTTAATAAAGTATTAGAAACTTAAATGATAGCAAAGCTCTATTTATTAATTTAATTTGGCTTATTAATAATTATGTATCTTACAAGCAAGGAGAGCTAAAGCTGAGCTTTTAGGCTTTATCAAAATATTAAAAACAACTTAAATCACATCCTTAAGTTAATTTTAATTTTTAAATCTCATCTATCTTAAAAGTAACAAATTCAAAAGATTTTGTATAAACATGTTCAAATTTTATAATGTTCTTTAGCTTTGCTAGCTCTAAGAATCCTAATTTATGAATATATACATTAATAAACTTTAAGACTTTTGTATTTTTGAATGTCTAAAAATCTTATGGATTTATTACGATGCTCTCTATTATAGAAACTTTTTCATATTATCTTTCATTGATGATTTCATCTTATTAAGTTAATTCTTGTTATAGTCTATTTATATTCAATTAATCCCCTGCTTAGAAGAATGTTTCATATTATTCTAATTTATTTTTTTAGATTAATCCCATGACAAATTATTAAATTTTTAAATATTTGGCATTTTTGAATTAAAAAAATTACGCAAATTTCTCTTAACACATATAATTCGAAATTGATACGAATTCCTTTTTTAATTCAGTATTATGGTAAGTTTCCCATTTATTTATTGTCTTATTCAAAGAATTATAATGTGCCCATTTCATATTGAAATTAAGAGTTACTCTTTCTCCTATAAATTTTGGAAGAGTTTGAACGAAATATTCATAGTATATTCCAGACATATTTTATTATTAGTGAATCTGGTTAAATGTGTATTTGTAGCTGAATTATTAAAAATACTATATATTTTCAAGTGAATTTGGAGGATCTATTAGTTTAATTTGTAAATTTCCATGCTAGAAGAAATGTTTCACTTAATTCTTAACATTTTACAC
>ARYC01004613.1:0-34734 GCA_000711775.1 Oxytricha trifallax | reverse complement strand
ATCATTTCTCAACTGAACAAAGCTTGAAGAGACACCTTAAAGAGGTACACTCTGGCAAAGCCAAGATCTATTTCAAGTATTAAAAGGTAGATGGTAGGTATTAGTGTACTATATGCATGAAATCATATACTCACTCAGCTAAAGTTAAAAGGCATATGCAAAAGGATCACCTCAGTGAGTTCTTGATTGAAGATTAAGAGACTAAAAAACTAGTGCCAGCTAAAAGAAAATCTAATACTCTCGAGTCATAAAGAGAGCAGCAAGAGAGACTCAAGAGACAGAATAGATTGAATCGATGAACCAGCCAGCAGGTAATACAATTTTAGCATGCTTCTAAGCGAAGGCTATGAATATACCTGCATTAAATGCAGTTGATCTAAGCACTTGTTTTGAAAACTACTTGAATATAAACGTGCCTGCAAAAGCGAAGCTCATAGTAGTTGATGAGTATGCATACAAGGTGTATCCATTCAGTTTTCTTATTAAGAACCACAGTATTAGAACGAGTTTGCTAATGAATACATGGTACTTAGAGAGGCCTAAAGAAAAGACTGCAAGAATTTTCTTTAGCTAAATGGTGTTATTTTAAGTTATGGTTTCATCGCATTAAGGCTAAAGAAATTTGAGATGACTCTGAGAGACTACCTATATCACAATAGATACCCTGTTGATTTAAACGATATACTCTCAGATATGATTCAGGGTGTTAAGGAGTTGCATTAACTTGGATATGTTCATAGAGATTTGAAGCCTGAAAACGTTATGCTAAATCTCTGCCCTTTAGAAGTAGTGGTTATCGATTTCAATAGAGCTTTAAGATAGGAGATTGTCACTTTAGCACAGGTACTTGGTACTCCAGGTTACTTCCCAATAAGAGAGAAGTGGACTAATGGTTCTGTTTAATGGGATGTTTGGGCAGTTGCAGCAATAATATTAGAAAGTGACATGGAATGTATGTCTTACTTTCTTACTTTGGTACAAAGCATGAAAAATAATCAATAAGTTTGGCGCAGAAACATATAAAGTAAGAAGATGTCTGCTAAGAATTAAAAGCATAGTAGAGATGATAATCGTGAGAGCTCCTAACTATCCTCGGTAAACATTAGATGACATACTTGACCCACTTGAGAGAGCTAGGTTCAAAAGATATAAAAAGACAAGCAGATAAAATTTGTATGATTTAAGTAAACTAAAGTTCATTAAATATTCATTAAATTAAGATAAAACCTGCATTTTGTCTACTAACCCCAATAAGACCCCAACTATACCCTACAAATCAAAGCACTTATAAACCTCACTAAGGGGTTTTGGGGTTTTGAATGTCTTTTTTTTCAATAAATAAATATATTAATGATTTAAAAGATTTAATATATAATTATCTATTTAATATAATAGATAATTATTAGAATTATTATTTTATTTTAATTTTAAATATAAGAAATATTATATTGCTAAGGATTCGATTATATAATTTAATTTCAATAATTTAAGATGATGTATTAATTTTCTCAAATTTAATCATTAGATAAAGTTTTTAAGTATTGTAGGTTTAATTTTAATTGGCAAAATTAATGAGTAATTAATCTATTAATATTAAATGAAATAATTATAGTTATTTTCTCGATTTATCAATAATAAATACTCTATAAAAAACGTTTTATTTTGGGCAATGTTTTGAAAAAAGTTTAACATCACTAATTAAATATCAATAATTTATCAGCATCTTTAGATAAATTAAAATTCTTAAAATCAAAACTAAACTTCTAAATTTTAATAACATAATAATTTAATTATTTTTGAGTGCCATTTCATTGTCATTCTTGCAATTCTTACTGATAATTATATAATTGTTGCCGCCAAAAACAAGCCTTTTTAGAACCGAACTAGCAGAGAAAATTTTCTCCGTGGCTTTAATCTAGATATTAATTCAAAAATATCAAGGCTATGATTATCAAGTTGACACCAATTGCACCATCTCCAATTGCTAAATTTCTTAATTTTTCTTTTTTTATTCACTTCTACTTTTAGTATTTGTAGTTACTTGAAGGTAAAATTAAATAAATGAGAATAGAATAACTGAGATAATTACCCAAAGTATAACTCCGTGAAATCAGTTTTTGAATAAGACAGTTGCAGTTGCCCGGGATTTATTCAAACTTTCTCATCTCTTTAACCAGTTTTACCTGTCCATTTTACTCCTAGTAGTCTATTAATATTCATTGCTTCTATGTTCCCTCTATGTTATCCTACTCGGTGTCATCAGTTTTCTTGTTAATTACTTCCTCTACCTTCTTTTCTTGCTGATATAAAGTTTTATTTTTGAGGAGGAAACTCTCCACTTCCGGGGTTTCGTCAATTAGCTCACTGAATCTGCCATCTTTTGCTAAGAGTCACTCTTCTTCTTTTTATTGTTTAAATAAAAAAATTTTCCTTTGGTTCCTGTAATTCCAAGAGCAACATCAACATCAGCTTTCTTAATATTAGATTTTTTAAATAATCCTATTTCGAAACCCAGTTTAGTCCTGCCACTTGTTCCTATGTTTTTATCTGGTCATTTTCAGCTGTGATTGCGACTAGCTATATCCTTGCCGTTTTAACACTTTCTCACATTTTTCCCCTCTCAATATAAATCAATTATATTAATATCAATTTTTTATTTATTTATTTTACCAAATTGAATATATTCCTGAAACAATATAAAAATATATCAAATATCAATCAAGAAATAATATCTTTAGAATATTAATTTTATAAGTCCTAAATACGTTTCATAACAATTACTTCTTTATGTATCCTACAAGCGTTGGTTTGTATTTTAATATCCTAAAAAATCAATTACAAAATAATTTCAAAAATTGAATATAATTTAAATATTACTATAAAGTTTGGTTTTTGAATTAATTTTATTTACATTTAATAAAACAAATATTTAAGGTTATATTAAATACCTAAATGGAGAGGTGTGAAACCTTTGAAGAAATTCTTGACAAGTCTGGGTATAATTATTATTTTAATTATATATTTAGTAATTTTTAATTATTTAAAATAGAAAAAAGTTTAAAATATATTTAATTATTATATATTTTATTTAACATTTCAATGAATCTTATATTGGAAAAAAAACTATAATTTTATGGTAAATACCTTTCTAATAAAATAAAATATATTATCTTTTAGCAAAGAAAATTATATTCATTCTAGAAATTAATATTATATTTATTTTGTTTTTGTGGGATAATCATAACATTAAAATCTTATTTTAACTTTTATTTTGAAATCCTTTTTAATTTTTGACAATAAAATTAATTAATTATTAGATTTATAAAATTAGATTTTAATAAATAAATTTAAATATTATCATCATTAATTAATTTAATAATAGTTTAGAAATTATTAAATATATTTAATTCAAGATAAACCAAGGGATATTAAAAAAATGAATGAATTAATTCAATTAATTATATGTTATCTTTAATTAAGATTTTCTGATAATGTCTTTAGATATTATTGTTCATTTTGTATTAGTTTTCAACACATTCTCGGATTAAAGTTTAAATATGAATTAAGTTATTTTCTACATTTTTTATAATTAAAAAATGTAATAGTTTAAACATATTTATTTAAAGATGCATTTCTGTGTACAGTAAGTTTAAGTTTTTATAAAATTTAAATATTAATGTTTTATTTAAATTTAAATCTACTTTAATAATCTTATATTTATGATTAAAAATTTATAATAAACATGTTAATTAAAAGTTTAATTTAAATATATATAATATCCATTATATTATTTCGTATTATTGTTATGAATTCCAAGAGACTTAAAATTAAAAATTACTAATTGGAATTAAATACTCTTCATTTAATTCTTTATAGATTAGATTCCTATTTAAAAATATATAAAATATTTTAAAAAAATACATATCGAAATGATTATTTTTTTCTAAAATTTCAAAAACTTATTATTTTATTTTTTTATTAATTTATAATTTTAATAATCACGTATTTTAAGCACAATATTTATAATTGCTATATTATTTTAAGAATTTTAATTTAATATCTCTCCATTTGAAGGTTGATTATAATTCTTCAACTTATATATTTAATACATAATAAGTTATTAATAAGCAATAAAAGAAAATTTTCCAAGTATTCACTTAAACTAAAATATATAACAAAACTAATCAAATGATGTACATTCTGGCAAAATTTAGAGTAATATTTTTATATAATATCACAGAAATTACCATAAGAAATTATATATTTAGAATGGAAAATATAATTTATATTAAAAATAATTTAAATGTAAATGAAGTGAATGAATTAGACTAAAACATAAAAGATTGAAAATTTGATTGGAAATTCGGAAATATTTTAAGAGACAATTAATAAATTAAGATTATTTTTCAATAAAAAGAAATTATTTAAATTTTAATTTTTCAAAATAAACCTATTATATAATTTCAATCTTAAATTAAATTTGATAAAAAAATTATTTTGAGGAAATTTACTTTTATATACTTATAATTTATGATTATTAGAAGATTTTATCAGCAAATATTGAATTATATTTCAAATCTATAATTCCAATATTAGAATTCAATATTAATTTCTAATAATAAATTGATATATTCAACCTAAAACATGGCAAACTTTATGTCAAAATATATGAATTTTAAACATGAGTGTTGAATCATTATGTATGTGTAAAACTTTATAAAAATCAGAAATACTAACACCTACTCCAACTTAAACTACAAATACTACGACAACCACTACAATCACAACTACTTCTAAAAGATCAAACCCCAATTTAAACTTAAGATCATCAGAAATTTTACAACTGCCACAAATATGGTTGCTCTCTAAATTGAAATTGAAATAGGAATTCCTGGGAGTTTCTGTTCTTACAATAATAAATTTAATAAATCATTAAAAAAAATAAATAATAATTATGGAGATTAATTGATTATCTAATATAAATGCAACATTATTTATCTTTCTTAATTAAATTTTTCATTATAATATTAATAATTAACAATAAATTTAAATTTCAATATGTTTTTTTTTCTCCAATAAATTTTACAATTTTAAGATATATTTATTTTATTTCATTTACTATATTTTTAAAATCCTGATAATATTCTATTAAATAATATAGAAAATGGAGTAACATAAGCAGTTTACTATAATTCTAAATACATTTTAATTTGGAAATTAATTATAAATATATTTAAATTATTTAAAAATCTTGGCAGTTTAAGTTGTCCAATTTAAACGATCTTGGGCTTGTCTGATCAATAATTTAAATATAGCTGCACTTTATTATTGGCGGTACTATTTTATCTCATCCCTGTAGCGAATTAACTTGGGCTTAATGTGAGGGTATAATTTAAAGAATTTAGATGTGCTTAATTAAAATGAAGTTGATTCGCTACAGGGTTGAGATAAAATAGTACCGCCAATAATAAAGTGCAGCTATATTTAAATTCTCGATCAGACAAGCCCAAGATCGTTTAAATTGGACAACTTAAACTGCCACTATATTTAAATAATTTAAATATATTTATAATTTATTTTCAAATTCAAAAAATAAATATAAATTTTGTTTATGAAAGAATAGCATACATTATGCGATAAACTATCTTTATTAATTGTAATTAATAAGTGTATACATGAAAATAAAATGGATTTACTTAAATACAGAAATATTTTTAATTTATATTTTCAATTAAGTTTATAAGTTAAATATAAAATCAATTTGGCTAATCATAATTTAAATTAAATCAAAAAAATATTAATAATAAATAAGTCTACACACTGTTTTTAAAAATGAAAATTAGATTTAATTTAATTGTTGTTACCAAATAATTACCTCGAAGAGCAAATTATGATTAAATAATATTCTTCAGATGATCATGTAGGCAATTTGAATTATTTTATTTTAGGTAAATGATATTTATAATATTCAAAATTCCAAAATTTTTAGTTAAATTGTAAATTAGAGGAAATATCAAACTATTATTTGAAACAAATATTTTTTTTTATGTTTAAAATAAAGTAATAATTATATTTTATAATAAAACAATATTATATTTTTATTAATAAATTAAATCTGTATTATATTAAATTAATAACTCAATTTGCTTATAAATAATAATTTAAAAATATATTTATCAAATGATTATTTTCTTATAAAATCTATTAATTTCATATTATAATTTAGAATTAAGTAAAAACAATTTATTTATTTTCAGTAGATAGAAGTCTCTAAATATTTTTTATAAATGCGTGTAGACTTGAAGTTCTAAAAAAGTATGTTCCATCTAAAATATTTGTGGCTTTTGCTGCATAAATGATGAAAATAAGAGCTAGATTTAAATAAAAGTTAATCTTAAATTAAAAATTATTATTAATTCAATTCAATTCAAGATTGGTAGCACTAAAAGTATATGAAGATCCTGCCCTCATTTTTTAACAAATTTCTAAAGCAAAATCAAATAAAAACTAATTATAATTATTTCTATGTAAATTATTCTTATTAAAATTTTCAAAAAAAGTAAAAAAAAAATTAATTTATAAAAGAAAAAATTCGTAAGTTAATCATACTCATAACCTATATTAAATTAAATATTATTAAATATAAATAATTTTAATTAAATCAAATATTATAATAAATAATTTTCAATGATGCAATTGATTGGTTTCTTATCAAAATAATATAAGAGTAATAATATTTTCTTTAAAAATATTAATCTAAATGCTAAAAAACCTCTTCTAATAATGCAAATAATTGAAAAATTTCAATTAAATGCAGAAACTATAAAAGAAGGTTCTTGTGATAGCACTTCTTAACTTTCTCTCTGGTGGTGTTTTTAGGTAATTTGATGTCAATAAATTTTTTTTCATAACCTTAATGCATTTGGTGGAAAATTTATTCCTTTGCTAGTGATCTTACTTTTCACAATACCTCAGGTGGTTTGCTTTAATAAGCTGCTAGTTTAAGTAATATATCCCACAAAATTAAAAAAAAATGTGAACAATCTAGTAATTAATTATTTAAATCTAATTAACACAAAAATAAATATCCTTAAAATCTGGATTTAAACTATGGAAAATTAAACTAAGCAGAGCAAGATACTCATAAATAATATGTACAAAATTTTATTAAAAACTTTATATAATCTAGAGATATATAATACTTTTTGATAATAAGGGTTGGATATAAATTAATAAGTTTTTTTAAATAAAAATCAAATGAATCATATAATGATGATGATGATGATTTTTAGCAAATTAAGGAAGACCTTATATTATGGCCGATAATCACAACTTAATCATTATATAAGGTGCCTGACCACATGTTTGTCCAGAAGTGAGAATCCTGATTTCACTCTAGTTTCTAGGTCTGCGACACAGTGACACTGTCTACAACTAGTCTATATTTCCGCTGGAATATTTGGATGGTTAGTCCAGTCCAGTCCAGCTTCCTTCCCCGTATACTCCTAACTTGCAAAAAGAAGGGGCACTCACTCTAATGACGTTGTGTATCAAAAGAGTTTACCAACCACTTCGTTACTACCTACTCCTGTTTTTCTCTTCCAATGGTAGGTGCAGCCTCTACGCAACATTGGGCGCGTACGTCCCAAGTTGACACTTAAGCCACTATACGAGCTATGCGACTGAATGCAGAGCAATGTGTGCTAGCTCGAAGAGCATTAGAGGCTGTGGGTAGGTATCCAGGTTCACCACGAGTATGTGAGTTGGATGAACCCAATCATATAATAAATTGAATTATAAATATAAAAAATATAAATAATTATTATTATAATTAAAAAGATACCAGTGAACCAATCAATGCTTACTAACCAGTTAAATATAATAATAATTATATAAATTAATTTCATTAATTAGTTATTAGTGAATAATGTTTTTCTTAAAATGATGAAATTTATAAAATGTATAAAATTAATAATTAGATATATTTTAATAGATCTTATATATTTTGTTATTTATCAATTTTAATTTATATATAATAATTAAAAAAATAATTAGGAATAATAATATTCCTTGATTAATTGATTAAAATTTAGTTTAATATAAACTGATAAATAAAATTTGATAGAAAAATCAAAATATGACAATTTTTATTATTCAATTTATTTATTAATGTTATTGCAGTAATTATTTATTTAGAACTTCAATGTCATGTAAATATTTTTGAACCATTATCCTGAAAATTGCCCAATGCAAATTCAATAAAATACCTAAATAATAATAATAATTATTGAAATAATAATTTAATAAAATTAATTTTGGAAGAAATTTAAGATTTTATAATTAATGTTATAAATAATTAGAATAATTAATTTCTCAAAATAAAAATAAAATTGATTTTGTTAATATTATTGCTCATATATCAATAATATATAGAATTAGTTTTAAGTAAAATAATCATTTAAAATACTTATATAAAAATTAACTTACCTAGAATAATAATTACCTATTTATATTAAAATATTTTTTAATTTATTATTTAAGAATATTAATTTCAAAATGGCAAGGGTATGTTAGAAAATGCAATGAAAAATATAATTTAATAATATATTTATTGATCTATTTGATTATAAATACTATAATAAATTGATTATTATTAAAAGTAGCATATCAACTTTCTATAATGTGTTAATAAATTACATTAAACAATAAGACTTTATATAATATACTTTTTTTTGTCTATAATATATCTGAGATTGCTAATAATATAAGCTTTAAGAGTATTTTTCAAACCTTTAAGTGCAATTAAATATTCATTAATATCTATATATATATCCTATTATTGCACTTGATATTTATAAATTTAATAAAGTGATGCCAAGAAAATTTGAAGATATTGATCCTTTCCTTATAATTTAGATCAAAACTCTTTAGTTATTTTTTTTTTACTCAGCGTTACAAATCCGATAATTTTTTTCTCAAAATGTAGTTTCTTTGTCCAATTACATTAAAATTAAGCAAATTTTAAATTTAAGCTCTTTTCTATTAAGTTTAACTAAAATAAATAATAATTTGAAAATAATCAGTCTCTAAGTGTTACATTAAAATATTTATACATAATTTCTTTGAATATTTAAATAAATAATATAAAGTTTGAAACACTTTTAAACTATTGCATAGGCAGAACGAGAATATTAATTTTAAGAGATATATATTCTGACCGACACCCGACCCCTCCCCGTACCCTCCTTCTTGGTAGTACCCTCCTTCTTGGTAGTACCCCCTTCTTGGTAGTACCTCCCCCGTACCCCCCGACCCCCCCCTCCCCTAAAATATCCTATTTCATATCAAATTTTTTATCCTTAGGGTCTAAATCGATTTCCTTCTTGACATCTCGACATCATAAATTTTATGTTTTTATATATAAAATTTCATAATTTTATCAAAATTTTTAAATTCTATATTAATGCCTTATATGATTTGATTTTTAAGTTTTGACAAATTTCACAATATTTTTCAACATATTTTTGCCTATTCTTTGTGTAAAATATCTAAAAATGAATTTTGCATTAAAAATATTAGAATTTAATTTATAATTAATTTTTATTGACTACCATATACAAATTTTATTCTAAAATATTTTTCGCATAAATCAACTTCATTCGACTTAATTCTAGGAAAAAGTATGATTAATTTTTCAAATTAAATAATTTCAAAATTTTGAATTTTTTCCATTAACAAATACACAATATTGAAAATTTTTAATTTGAAAAATTAATCATACTTTTTCCTTGAATTAAGTCGAATGAAGTTGATTTATGCGAAAAATATTTTAGAATAAAATTTGTGTATAGTAGTCAATAAAAATTAATTATAAATTAAATTCTAATATTTTTAATGCAAAATTATTTTTTAGATATTTTTCACAAAGAATAGGCAAAAATATGTTGAAAAATATTGTGAAATTTGTCAAAACTTAAAAATCAAATCATATAAGGCATTAATATATAAATAATAAATTTGATAAAATTATGAAATTTTATATATAAAATATAAAATTTATGATGTAGAGATGTCAAGAAGGAAATTGATTTAGACCCTGAGGATAAAAAATTTGATATGAAATAGGATATTTTAGGAGTAAGAGGAGGTAGGGGGAACGGGTTGGTAGGGGGGGTACTACCAAGAAGGAGGGTACGCGGGGGGTCGGGTGTCAGTCAGAACAGATATATACTAACTTGTGAGGGAAGTTTCTTGCACTCGTTTATGAAACAAAATTAATTTTTAGGTAAATATTTTTGCTTTAAAATTTTTTATTATTTTTTATTGTATGTATCTCTTTTTAACACTATCAATCAATTTCCAGACTATTATATTTTTATCTTTTTACTTAATTCATAAATTAACTTGTCAATATCTCTATTAGCATGGATTCTCAGCACCTGCTTGAACTTATACATTATTTATATTTCATAAATATTATAGATAATTCCAAGTGTTCTCAATTCTATTTGTTATTATCTAAACTTAAGGTACTGCTCTTCCTATCATACCTCAATATCCTCTTAAAATTTAATGAGTCATAGAACAATTTTTTAATTTATGTAAAAATTATAATTATTTACATTTAAAAAAAAGTGCAGGAAACTTTCCCCTAAAACTTTTTAATAAGGAATTTATTATGATTAAAAAATTGTTCAACAAATTTAACTTTTAAGAAAATTAAAAAATATTATGTATAAATGTTCTGATTAAGAAAAACAACCATGCAAAGCATTCATTTCATACATTAAGATTGGATTAACTCTGTACATAAACAAGCAATTAATTTAGATGCTTTATTATATAAATAAATTTTCAAAAATTATCATATAAAAATATTCGTTATTAATTTTTGATTTGATTAAATATTTTTTAATTCAGCAAAAAATATTATAACATATAGTATTTAATTATAAAAATCAATTCATATTTAATTTTATGTATGAAAATGATAAGTATTTTTTAATAAATTAATACTAGTTTTAAATTATATTTAATCCCTAAATTATTAGATCTGAATTTTAATTATAATATCTTTTATAACCCATTCAAAATGAAATAGTAAAGTAAGAAATCATTAATTTTAATATGCAATTCTTTTGATATAATATTTAATATGGAGACCATTCAGAAAGAGTTTAGAAAAAACTAAATAACAATTATTGTTGCCTTAATAATTAAAATATATAAAAATTAAAAATAATTAAATAAATGTTAATAAGCATAAATAAATTATTTTCAATTTATATTAAATATTAATTCTATAATTAAATAAATTTAAAGATGAAAAATATATGATTGATCTTTAATTTTCTCATATAATAATTTTAGTTAAATAATAATTAATAATTTTTTTTTGGAATTAAGAATACTTTTATTGAACTATTAAACGCTTTTTCATTTTATTAGAGTTAATGGCTTTTTTCATAATTGAATTAGATAGTTCTTAAAGAACCGCATACTATGTATGTTTCAGCATATATTTAAAGAGGTTTGAGATTATTTTTTTTATCACAAATTCCATATTAATTTAATTAAATTAATAAAGCTGTTTGTTTAATAAATTTAATATGGTATCATTCTGATTTATTTTTTTTAAACATATGAGAAAAGTTTGGTCCCAATCTACAAAATTTCAATAGTCTTTTCTACTAACAATTATGAAAAAAAATATTAATAAATTAGTTTACTAACAATATTTAACAAGGAAAATCTTTAAAATTTAACAGTTTGTTCCAAGCAATAAAGCAATTAAATTAGATTCTGGATTCCCCTTGTTGTTTTTAATAATAGGTATTTGAAAGATGATAATTTTTCAATATTTTTTTCACTTCCATTTTGCTTCGTCGTTTATTTCGGTTAAATAATTAATGTTTTGTTAGATTCACATTCAATAGTGATAGCTTAAATTAAATTGAGATTAATCGTAAAAACCAATCTAAGATGGATTTATAATTAAAAATTGATTTTAAAAATATTAAATTACGAACTTCTGGAAATACAGATTATTTAAATTTAATTAAATTAACATTAAAAATTCTTATTATTTTATATAATCGATATTTTTATTTTATTATATACATTTAAATAGAATAAAAAAATGGATATAGTCTGACTTGGTAGATCTTCTTTTAAAAAAATAAAATATGACTTTTTTTTTTTAAAAATTACAATTATTTAATATATTAATATTATAAATCTATAAAAATATATTATTAATAATATATGACTCTTGTAATTTTACATTAAATATTATAATTCATATTATTGAATTATTTTTTACCACAAATAACATGTATACATAATACTAATATAGCTACTTGCCGAAGAGTGTTTCTTGTTTCATAAATTATTTGAATTCATGAATAATAAGTTTAATTAAAAAAAACTATTTTATTTATTTTTTTTACGAGATATCTTTATAGATTTATCTATTTATTACTTATTTTTCTTCCACGATTTCATCAGAATATCCAATATAAAATTCTTAAAATCAAATAATATGAAAGACTAATACTAAAAATAATAAATAAAATATCATATTATTATATTTTTCATTAAAATCCAAAATTAATGTGTTTAACGATTTGAGATTTTTATATAAAATTAAAAATTAATAATCAACTCTTTTGTACTAATATAATCGGCAGAATGGCTTCAACTAAATTAAATAATTAATAAAGTATTCAAAATTAATAAAAATATTTAATCGATATTAAATTTAATAGAGTGATAGTCTAGAATATTATATTAATTATTTATTTCTGGGTAATCAAAAATATTAATCAAATATATTTTACATTGAAATTAAAACTATTTCATATGTACAATAATTAATTATATAATCAAAATCAATATAAATAATAATAATAATAATAATAATAATAATAATAATAATAATAATAATAATAATAATAATAATAATAAAGAATAAGGATAACTTAACTTAATAACAAAATTAAAGAAATTTTTAAATAAATATTAATAAAAATTATTTTATTTTACTCTTAATAAACATATTTACAAAATATGCCTAAGTATGATGATATAATATGCTCTAGTTTATTGATGAGTTTAATAAATGTATTTTTACTCCATTAATTTGTCATATAACTATACAATTTTATTTTCAATATGAATGGTAATTTAATAGCATATCTAAGTTTAATATTTATGATACTTTTTTCCCTATAAAACTTTTATAATTATTAATTAAAATTTAACTTAATTCGTAATTATCTTCTTATAATGAATTTCAATTATATACAAATAAAATTCTTAATATTATAAATAAGACAAATAATTATAGGAATTTATACAAATAAAATTTATAAAGAAATTTAACTATTAAAATATATAAAAGTATAATTAATAATTAGGTATTACCAAATTTAAAGCTATTTAATAAACAATTCTCTACTTGATTTATATTTCCGAAATCCTAATAATTTTAATATCTTAATATATGCAATATTTTATTTTATAAAATTTTAGGTAATAATGTATTCTTGCATTATAATCTTGGAAATGTATTTAATAAGCATTTAATTTTTTTCCCGGTAAGGTTTTATTTTTTTAAAAAAATAGTTATAATGTCACATCCGTTAATGCATTTATAGTTACAATTAAAAAAATTATATTTATTTAATTCAAATAATATAATTAAGTTACACCACTAAATTAAAGTTATTTTTTTTTATTTTTCTAAGTAATTTATAATAAAAATAAGAAAAGATGATTTTCAACAATGCAATTAGTTGAAACTCGGGATATCTTATGAAAAGATATTACATGAAATCCATTTCATTTTTAAAAAATAATTATTTATATAAAATGATAATTTAATTTTTTTTATTTAGATTTATTTATTTTAAATTAAGTGCTTATCTAACTATGATAATAGAGTTACTCATGAAATAATGCATCCTTTTTTTAATTTTAAAATAATAAAATATTTAAATAATCATTTTGAAAGACATTTTTAAATAAATTAAAATTTCAACAAATAATCAGTAATTTATTAAAGATAGTTTAAATAAATTAGAAATAATGAATTATTTATATTTTTGACCAATTTTAAAATAAATTATATTTGATGCTTATCTATTAAACAAATTGAACTTTTTGATAATAATGTTAAAATCTATATCATTTTTTATTATTATAGTAATGACATTTAAGTTAAGAACGTTATTTTGAAAAAGCTTAAAATCCTAAGATAATATAATAAGCTCTTCTCTCTAAATTTTGATTCGTTCTTTAATCTAGTAACCGATGTTGCTGATATCTAATACAATTTACACCTAGATAATTTTTCAAAATGCAAAAATAATATTTTCTTATTTTTAAATATATTTTTTAAGATTATAATATTTATAATAAATATAACTATATTAAATTAAATATTTTATATTGAAATAAGGAATATTTCTAAGACAATATTTAAAACAAATGATTTTAATAATTATTTATATGATTAAAAATATTATTTACTAATTTCTCAGTAGCGTTTCATAATTCTCTTTTTAATTTTGAAGTTATGTAAAATAATACATTTCTAAATAATTATTTCTCAATTATAATTAACTTTTTATTTATTTATTTATATTAATTTATTTTATAATTCTAATAGATTAATTATTGTGAATAATTTGATTGTCAAAATATTTGCATTTTTACTTAAATAATCATTGTAAATAATTCAATATTATATGAAAAAATAATTTCATTAAATTAAAATCTTAAGCTTTTATTCCATATAATTTAAATTTAATTAAATATTGTTTTAATTATTAAATTAAATTAATCATTTAAAAATATTGTCTAAAAGTTGTTATATTTAAAATATTTATCAGTAATTAATTATTTAATATCCTATTATTTCAATTATTTTAGGATTCTTTATTAATAATATTGTAGATTTAAAAAATATATCTTATTTTTATATAATTAAATAATCAAATAAACTTAATTTTAATTATACAAAACTAATCTTTATATTTGATATGATATTATTTTATTCTTATTAGGAATTTAAATTGGAATAATTATTATCTGATTTATATATAGGTTGAACCATTTTTAAAAACTTTGTTCGAAGAGCTGTTCCATTAACTTAGTAATAATTTTAATAAAGATTAAAAGAACTGTCTAGACTTCCAAAAGAAATACATTTATTTATTTTAAAAAGATCCAAAGATACTCGCTTATAGCCACATTAAGATATCTAATAAAGTTTGGAAAGGTGATATTCAATCCTTCTAATAATAAATGCTAAATAAGAAGAAATATAATCTTACCAATTAGATAAAGTAAGTATTTTTTGAAAAGATCTGAGCTATTCAAGCAGATATTTCATTTTTGTAAGTTAGATATGTGCCTTACACTTCACAAATGCATAATTAACATGCATCTCCGACCTTTTCAAGTGCATTGAACTATTGAGAGAGTAAAGTTATTTTTGAAATTCATTGCTTTATGTTGCTTAATCTTAATGAACTTACGTGCAATATATTATGTAAGATTCCCAATTAGATAGATCTTTTTAAAATCTCAAATGTATTAATAACAATTGTAATTTTTTCTTTATTATCATTAGAATGTTAAAATATTAGATATCTATTTAATAAAATTATCTATATTTAAAAAATTGAATAAATTTCTTAAATATCTAAAAATATTTATTAAATATTTAAGAAGATAATCGATAATTTTAATTTTATAAAAATATTAAAATTGAAACTTCTGCTTTTCAATTACAAAGTATTAATAATTTATTTAAGTAAAATATTGTTATTTTTATATTAATATGCTATTTTTTATTTTATTAATATTTATAAATATATAATTTACTAATATATATATTTGAATTTTGTAAATAATAATATTTAGGATTTGTTCTATAATATATTTTGAATCTCAAATATTATGCTATCAAAATTTACTAAAAGTATTAGAATATTATTACATATCATTAAAACTTACGAAACAAAATCAACTTCAGAAAGTCCAAAACCAATACTTGCATGGCACAAACTAAAATATAATTTAATAAAGTATTTATATTTTAGTTCTCTTAACTATTATAAAAATACAAAAAGAGCAGAGTAAAAGACAATATTATAATGTCTTCAATTTTGCATTATGATATATTCTAATAAATTTCAATAAAATATTTTTAGTATTTTTTTTAAAAAAAAGTTATTGGGGAAAAAATATTATAATGCAAAAATCAAATTTGCCTATCTACATTTAAACTTTTAACATGATATTAGCCATAAATAATTGATTTAATATTATAATACTTAGTGAATAGATTTATATATAATTTTAGTCCTATATATTTGAATATTTACAACAATTTCTAGTTAATTTTCTTTTTATATATTTAAGTTATCAAGTAAGAATTATCGAATTAAGAAAAGACCATTATCTTTAATTTAAAAAAGTGTGAAATATATATTTTACTCTCTCATTAATTAATTAGTCTTTCTCAAACACTAAAACTGGGTTCATAATTGTCGACTCTAATTGTAAAGATTTTGACTTCATTTATTTTCTTTTCTTTTTTGTACATCATTAGCTACATAAATTCAATGGGGGAGGAAGTTCCCTGCACTTTTTTTTTTTTTTTTAAATATAATAAATTTTACATAAATTTAATATGTTTATATTTTTAGTACTTATTAAATATTAAGAGGATTTTTAAGTGTGATAGGAAGAGTAGTTCCTAGAGTTAAAATAACATATAAAACTGAGTACACTTTGACATCTCAAATGTTTAAGAATTATAAAGTGGATCTATTGCAGCATAATTATCTAAAAATTCTTAGATTATTGGGATTTTAAAAAGAAATAGTGCTTCGATGGTTCTTAGAGAATTCATTCTAAGAGAAATATTGACTATTTAATTATAAATTAAGC
Source organism: Oxytricha trifallax (assembly GCA_000711775.1). Classification (NCBI taxonomy): domain Eukaryota; phylum Ciliophora; class Spirotrichea; order Sporadotrichida; family Oxytrichidae; genus Oxytricha; species Oxytricha trifallax. The sequence continues at coordinate 17,772 of ARYC01004613.1, read as the reverse complement.
ATTATTATAACAATGAAAAACGTTCAGAAGTTCGTTGATGGTTGTAAGGAAAAATTAAAAAGTTAAGGAAACTTCTTTAAAATTTTTTATTATCATAAACCAGTGCAGGATACTTCCTCCTCCAATTAAATGTTCTCATACACACCGATGCTATCAAATGTGTATCTGTTTTAACTTTTATAAGCAGGTTTCGATAATTTCTTTTTTTATTAGCGTGGCTTATTTGTAAATTACTACATTTCTTTATAATAAGTATACTAAAAACTCACAGTAGCATTTGTAAAAAAAATAGTAACATCCTACTATATATGTAAAAAAAATAGTAACATCCTACTATAAATACATTTTACATTTGTAGTGTGATTTGATATCATTTTAACTATTCTCAAGAATAAATTCAATTTTTGGGTAATAAAGATAATGCTTATGAAGAATTTTCTTTAAAGAAATAAGTTCTGATAAAAGAGAAATATTTTGCCCTATGGAATTTACTCTATCAAATTAAATGTAAAATGTTTGTATAGCATAAGTTAACTTCTTTTTTTTACAAATGTTACTGTGAGTTTACATTATAGTGTATAAAAGAGAGAGGATTATGATGGTAAAGAACAAAAAATTAGTGCTACATCATAAATTTAATGATTTACATTTTAAGCTAAACATTTTTCATAAATTAATATTAATACATAAAATGATGAAATGAAATATAATAAACTTTAATTAATTTATATTAAATATATAATAGTAAAAAGATTTGTTATTTCATATTTTATTTTTTATTTTTTGTCTAAACTATAATTAATTAAGTTTATAGATTTGATTATAAATTTTTAATAAAATTATATTAATTTTAATAAGCAATTCTTTAAATAAACCATTCATTATTTATTATTATTATTTATAATGAAGATGATTAACTTAAATTATAATAATAATATAATTATTTAAATTATGAACGTTGTACACAAATTCAACATATAAGAAAATCTCAATCTAAATTTTAACCAATTTGATAATAATTTGTATTCTCAAAAATATAAATTTTATAATAGCACACATGGTTTGTTTAAGGTTATAATTACTATGAAATTTAAATAGTCAAAGAAGTCTATTTTAAAATTTTTAAAATACTTTATTATGTTTTATTTTTTAAATAAAGAGTTTAAGTTATTAGCTTAAAAATGTAGTTTGAATTTGGTAAACATTAATGATAAATTTAATTTAGAATTTTCGGGGGGATGGAGGAAGTTTCCTCCTGCCTTCGGAAGTTTCCTGCCCCAACATTAAAATTTATATTGTTTTGCAATAAAAATATTAGAATCATATATATTCCAATTTCAATTACTATTACGATGTACTAATTAACTTATCTTAATAAATGTTTTCCAAGGTACATAATTATTCTTTATCAAATTATATATTATAAGCAAGGCTAAAATAATTGTTTTTTATTAATAATTAATGTGATTTTCATTAAATTGTAAATTAATTATCTAGGTAGAAAAGATATTTGAAGCTTAATTAAAAATAATTATATCCTAATTGATGATAATGATTCATTGAAAATAATAAAAATTACATTTTGTAATGTATGAGGCAGGAAACTTCCCCCCAAATAATTAATACTATTTTAAAAATTTTATATTTAATATTACTTAATAATTTATTATGTTAAAACTAAAACGATTCATGATTCAAATTTAAATAACTACAATAAAATGTTTTTACTTAATTTATAATTATGAACTTTTTAGTGGAATTTGCATAAAGTCTTACATATTTAATATTTTATTTTTTTTAAATTTATAATTGGTATTTTTTGTAAATTTAGAAATAATTTAAGAAAAAGATTTAAAGGAGTTATCATGATTTATTTTAATTGCAATATTTATAGATTTTTAATTACACTTAGTTGATTCAGGATAGTTAATAATTTGACATAATTTTTTAAAAAATTCAAAAATGTATTAAGTTCAATTAATAAGCTGCTTAAATAATGACTATATTACAGTATATTTCTCTTTATTGCTTTTAATTTGGGGAAAAATTATTCAAGCTTCATAATTATAATTACGACTTTTTAAACTGGCGAATTTAATTAATAATTTTAAATATAATTATGAATTATGTTAGTAATAATTTTTTTACCCAGTTTTAATCTTTTCAATTAAAGAAGTTCATTTTAAGAGCAAAACTACTCGTTTATATTTAGGAGCCCTTTGTTTCTTCTAAATGGTTCTATTTGAAAAACGATTCCTGTTCTCTCTGATGACTATTTAATTATTTTTATTTTTCAATTTAGACACATAACTTAATTATTATAATTTTAAAAAAATTCATAAACTTGTCTTAAAATAAAGATAAATAAGTTTTCATACAACCAACACATCAAATAAATTCAATCAAAAAATATATGTTATAAATAATATTTTTATTTGATTATTTTTTATAAAAATCAATTACTGCATTTAATCATAAATCGGTAAATATAATATAAAAAGTAAATATAAAAAAGAAATTGCAAGTAATTAATAGATTAATAAAATAAAACAAAAATTATTGTTATTTTTTATAAAATATATAGGATCTTGTAAATTAATAAAAAATGTGATTAAAATTATTTCTCAATCTAAATTAATACTATTACATAATAATAAATTACTATTCATATTTAATTTGAATTCGACAAAATCGTAAATACATTTATTCATTGTTGAATATTTATTAAATATCTTTTTAGATTTATTTTTATTTTTCCCATTTACAATGTTATTTAGTAAATTCCATTAACAAAGTTTCAAAAAATGGCTTTCTTGAAATAATGCCTCCCCTTTTTCGATTAAAAATACTTAATAAAATAAATCATCTAAAATTATATTTATCTTTAGAAAGAGCTATTCATCGATTAGAGATATTTAAATAATTAAAAATATTTATTCAAACCTCTTAAGTATAAAAATAATTTTTAGAATTATTTTAAATATAATATAAAATTTAAAAGAAATTGAAATATGTAAAAATATATATTAGATATTAAATATAATACTCAGATATCCTAGTTTAATAATATGATTAATTATTTTTAGTATAATTCTATTTATTAATTTAGCTTATTTTATTTGTTTTAAAAACAAATTCAAATTTTTTATAAAAAATATATAAATAATGAAAATTAATATAAATAAGCATAATTAAAATCAAATTGACTTAATTAGAAATTTTTATTTTGTTTTACAATGAGAAATATATATTATTTTTTTTTATTTTAATTAACTTTAAAAATAAAAATGCCTTTATTCTAACTATTAACTTAGAGATATTTATTTGAAGAGTTTAAAAAACTAAATATATTTACTTCATAAATATTTTTTGGAACTATACTATATATATTTATTTTTAATGTTAAGATCAGAGTCAAAATCATTAATATATTTAAAATAATTTATTAAATTATTATTTAAATCTTTAATTTATGTTTGTATAAAAAAAATTTAAAATGATAATGAAATAATTACTCTCCTTGGAAGTCTGACAGTAGTTTAGAAGAATCACTTTTTCGCAAAGATTTACAATATTTTAGTATTTAAGCATGCTCCTCTCTATATAAAATTATACAAATATTATAAATTAGACAAATAAATATAGGGATTTTGCCAGTATTCAAGACTACGCAAGAAATATAAAGTATTAATTAGTTATATTAAATGATCAAATTTTAAGTAATTAATATTATAAAACTTAAATTAAAGTAGAATATGATTTCATAGTTGATAATTTATTCATTGTTTCCCACTCACTGATAAAATTTGAATATCTTAAGAAATTTAACATTTAAATTGATAAAAATTAATATAATTTCATATTAACATTATAACTTGATAATTATATGTAATATTTTTTTTATAACTTTATGTTTATTTTCTTTTAAAATGTAGAGTATATTGTTGTTAATTCATTTAATGCATTAATATCAAGAAAAAAAGTATTTAGAAATTTACATGATTAAATAAAGTTTCCTCACTATGTTAATTTAATTCATTTAAATTTTTATAAGATTTTTTATGATAAAATTAAAAAAGATTATATATATTTCATAATACTTTATGATTATAAATAATTTGTTGTTAAAAATAATTGTATTTTACTTAAATAATCAAGAAGATTTTCTAATTTGATTATGTTTGCAAAAAATATAAAAATAAAATTTTTTCATATATCTAATAAAAAGGCGTTCATTCCTCATAATCAAGAATAATTATAATATAGCTTTTTGCTAATTAATTTCATTATTTCTAAAATGTATTTTGACAAAGTTGAAATATTTAAAAATGATTTATAGGCAATAAATGAAAAAATATCGCATTATAAATATTGAGGATGTTTAATTAATATAATTATAGATTATTCAAATATGAATTTAATTATATAATAAATTATTTATTATATATATATATATATATATATATATATATTAAATTATATTTTTACCATAATAATTTTTGAAAATGAATATTAAATTTATTTTATTCATATAATAATATATAAATTTAATTTGAATAATAATTATCAACAAATATACTTAGATAGTAAATAATTTTTCATAACACAACTTGAATATCTTTTTCATCACCTTAGAGATGATTTTAAGAAATATAATGCAATTGATAAGATTTGCAAAAGAATGCAATTTTATCAATTAAAGAAGCTTGAAGAAATACTTACCTAAAGCAAATTTAAAATTTCAAATGAGGTTTGGAGAGGTGACATTTTTAAAATATTTTAATAAAATAATTTTTAATAAATTATTGTTAATTAATTATTAACATAAATTTTTAACTTATACTACTTATATATCTTTATTTATTCTCTTTACATGTTTTAAATAGACTCAATTAATGAAAAATATTTATAGAATTTGATCTTGCCACAAAATTATAATAAACAATAGTACTTTGCATTCCTATAATCCGATTATTTACCAAAGTAGTCATATACTTTTGAGGTTTATCATGTTTCCTTTTCTAACAGCTCTTTTTGCTTAGAAGAACACAGCATCATTTAGGAGGACTAAGTGTATTTGTTATAAAAAAATATTTTTTCTTAAATGCAAAGATTTAATCCCTCTAATATCTAAATAAGAGGAAATATCTCCCTCATCACTTACACTTAGAACTGTATAGAAAGCTTGGGGATAACGAAGCATAAATTTCTATATTTTAAGGTAGATATGCGGCCAAAGTAGACGCCAATGCAAAAGATTTATGCATTTATCACCTTTTCAAGTTTCCTCCTCTAAATTATTATTAAAGATCATTTAATAGATCATTATAAAACCCCATAGATCAATTAAGACACGAAGATTGGGGATAAGAACAATTAAATCTATAATTAATAATTATTGGTTGGAATTAAATATAATTTGGCTAAAATAAAATTTACACACTCTGAGTGGATTATTTTATAATGACAATTAATCGATGCAATAGTTTTTATAATTAGCCTAAACGATATAAATTTTTTATGCCAATAATAATTATTTCTTAATTTTAATGTTCTTAACCCCAATCTTAGTGTCTTAATTTATCTTTGGGGTTTTATGTTTCAATGATTACTAAAATCCTAATTGTAATTTTGAATATAAATAATATAATTTATTTACTATATAATATAATTTTAAAAGATTGAATTAAAACTTTTTCTCATTTTTATTTTTTTGGGAGGAAGTTACGAGGCAAGAAGGAAGTATCTAAATAAGTAAATTAGTTATTTATAATTTTTGTAAATTATTTAAAAATAAAACCAAAGAGTTTATCATGTATTAATGGTTAAGAGGATAGGTTAAACAGCTTATAAGAGTTTCATATAAGATAATACAATATTATAATATTATAAATTATGAGATATTTTTTTTAATTATAACACAAATTTATGAGTCGCAATTTAAAATGATTGAGTCACTCACACCTAATGAAAAACCCTAAAGTTGTTTATAGTTGTCAGAAAGTTTTAATAAATAATTTTCCTTTAAATAAACTTTTTACTTGCCAGAAAACTTCTCTAAAATTATTTTTATATCAAAGCATCTTACAATGAATCTTTTCCAGTCTTGATTTATCTAAATAAAATTATAATTTATATAAATTATAATTAATTATTTATTCATAATTATAATTTTAATTTATTTTATTATAAATAAAGCTTTAATAAATTTATTTTCATACTATTATGACTCACTAGATAAATCACTAAATAGAAGTATTAAAGTTTAGAGCAAAAAAAGAAGAGAAAAGAAGATAAAATTTAATTTTTATTTTACAACGAAGCTGATACATGTCGTTTTAAAGTTTTAAATATTTAAAATAGAAGAATAAGAAGTTAAATTAAATGCAAATAATGACCTAGAAGTTGAAAATATTGAGGAAGTATTTGAACATTATAACGTTTTAATATTATTAATTATTGTAATATCAAATTGATATAAAGATTTAAATAATAATTTATGAATATTGAAATAATTTCCTTAACTATAAATTAATTTAGAATTTCTTTTTAAGAAATCTTAAAAAACTTATTAAGTTATTTCTAAATAAAGTGAAATTTATTGTAGTATATTGTTGTAGTATATTATTAAAAAAATTATTAAGTCCGATTGATTAATTGATTGACTTCATATAATTTTAATATTTCAATATTTTTTTTATTTTTTAATTTCAATAACATAAAAAACTACTTGAAATAGTGATAAAATGTTGCTTAACAAAGAATAGAAGAGTTATGTATAGAGAAGCTAAGCATGAATAGGTTTATAGATATACTAATTCTAAATTTTTTTATATTTTAAAAAATGGATGGTGATGCATGTTATCTTCAAAGTTATTATTTTATTATAGATTGATTTGAAGCAGAAGCATAATTTAATATTAATATTATAAAGAAATAGGAAAAGATATATTATTTTATTAGTGGCATTTATTAATAAATGAATGAATTATAAATTTTTATCAAAAAATTTGTTTTAAAATATAAACGAATTCCATTTTTACATCTTTTGTTATTAAATTATTAATGATAAAAACATGAATTATACTTTTATAATATAAATCTTAAATAATGCAATAAATTGCCTTTTTTAAATTAATTTTATGATAGTAAATACCTATACAATTTATTATGACAATTTACTTTTGATTTGTCTAATTTTAAATTAATATTTAATGAATATACAATACCAACCCTTAATAAAATTCCAATAACTTTATATAACTTATAAAATAATTGTCACTTTTAATATATATTTAATTATTGAACTTTTAATTATGTTTTTTGCAATTCATATTTTAATAATATATTTATATATATATCAATCAATTAAATTTATTTAATTATTTAAAATTAAAACAAATTAATGGAAATGTTTAAGGCAATTCGATTGGGATATTTTAATGCTTACTAAAATATTAATGAATGGATTATTTTAATTTTTTTCATAATTTATAAATATTTTATAAAGATTTATATTTCCGTTTCATGAAATTAAAGACTTCTGATAATTAACGAATAATAACTATGTATTGAGCATTTTAGAAAATAAATAGATTTATAAATCATAAGATAATGATAAAAAATAAGTTTATATAAATTTTACACAATTTATCAATAAATAATAAAACAAGATAACAGAGCAATTTATTAATAATTTAAAATAAAATTAATACAGTTAAATTCACAAGATTTGCAAACCTTAGAAAAATACTTAAACTTTAGGAATTAATTTTGAACTATCCAAATGCCAAATACGAAGAACCCAATTATAGAATAATGTTAAGATTGCGTTTCATCATTTCAATTGTTTATACAGATTAATTTTAAACTATTATTTGTGTAAGTAAATTAATTTTTGTGATGGTTTAAATAATTTATTGAGTGAATACTCAGATTTTATTACACTATTCTTTCATTTTTTTTATATAAGATTTTTTAAATTAACTGAATTCATAAATAAAGAGGAGCTTTTTAAAGATGTCTAATGATCAAAATACTTTAAATGTATTACCATATCCTTTTTGGTGGTTAATAATATTTCTAACTTTAAAGATAAAATAAATTATCAGTTCTCATCCATCCTAGTATGTATTTTTATTCACTAATTTTTAATGAAGCGGATTTATAAAATAATACTAAATTAATATAAGATATTATATTTCACATTATACCATAAGCCAAATTTGCCTAATTTATCTGCTTATAATATTATTATATAATAGTATTTTTTTAAAAAGAATTAGTAAGTAAACTTTAAGATTATAAACAATTTAAATTTTAGCAACTTAGATTTTTTCCTTTTATTAATTAAAAGTACAATTTAAAGCTAATCTCATTTATGAGGAAGCTTCTGACATGAATATAAAAATTAATAATTTTATTGAACTTAAAATTGTTGAAAGACATATATTTTTTCATTTATAATAAAATAAATATTAAATTAATATTTCAATATTTTGATATTTTTCTAGTTGAAAAATCCAAATTTTTACAATCCAGAGTTAGTAATTCCAAACTATTAAATAAATAATTTTTATGATTAAATATTATTAAAAATAAATATAACAATAAAATTTCATCTATTTATATAAAAAATATTATAATATGAAAATTAATAAATCTGAGAAATAATATCTGAGAAATAATAATATTTTAATAATATTAAAATAATATTAAAATTAAAAATGTTCTTAAATGATATAATTAATAACAAATAATATTTTATAATTAAATATAATTTATAAGCAAAGAATTTATGATGTAAATATAAATATGAATTAATTTGATAATAAAAATAAATATTTATGAATTTATATTAATCTATTGCTCATTTATTTTTTATATAATTAAGAATTGAACTTCTAGTCGAATATTCTGAGAAAAAATGATTTTAAAAATAAAAATATAATTTGTTTTTCCATTTAAATTAATTAGAAAAATATATATTACTTATTTAATTTTAATTAATTAAATTTCTCAATTAAATAAGCATAGTCTTTTGCTATAAATACAAAACTTCTTACAATTTATGATTTTAATCTATCAAAATAAAAAAAAAGATAAAAATATTATTATTAAAAATAAAATGGCATCGCGAAAAATTATCCAAGAAAAATAAATAAATTGCCATCATATAAATAATTGTAAATATAATAACAATATTCAACTAAAATAATAAAAAATTGATTTAAAAGAAATTGTTTCAATATAAAAAAATGTATAGTAATAGGATATCATTAATACCTATTTTTTAGTTAAAAGTTTTTATTATATTAATATAAAAATTTAAAGTAATTTTATTGTAAAAAAGCAAGAAATTCTTATGGATTTGAAAGCTCTGAATGAAAATCCTAATAATAATAACATTTGAGAAATATACTATGTTTTAAGGATATATGTAATTAAAGGAATTAATAATATATTAATTGACTTAATTTTTAATATTTTTAGCTATTTGCTAATAAACTTGTGTATTTTTAATCACTTTTTTATTATCTTTATTATAAGTATTATATTGAGTTTAATAATTAAATTATATGTTAATTTTTAATATTGATAAAATGTGTAAAAAATAGGTAAATAAGCAAAACTTAAGTATAGAAGAAAAATTTTTAATAAATAGCAGCCAAGAATTTTATATATTGTAATTTGTATTTAAGGATCAGCAGTATTAAAATCAAAGATTGTATAGTTTTTATAAATACTTTTATAATTTTATATTATAAAATATAAATGGATAATTGCATTAAGTGAATTATATTTTAAGTTTTTCTTTAATTTTTCAATTACATTTTTTAGTAACACCTTAAATGAATAATATAATTATCACTTTACCAAATAAATCTAATTTATGAAAAAATGCCAAATATGAATCACAAAAATATACATAGTTTCTTAACCTCTTAATCATAAGCTGGTTGATTTATTTAATATAAACTAATATTGATAATGATTAATTAATAATGAAGCTCATTCACATTAAAATTTCCTAAGTTAAATATCATAATAATTTTTTAATTAAAATATTAAGCCAGAATTTAATGTCAATTTTAATTAACCCTCTATTTATTCGATATTAATATTACACTCTTATTAATAATTTATGAAAATATAAAATTTAATTAATCTTTAATTAATTTATTTTATATTTTAGTTTTGTATAATAAAAATATTTCTATCTTCTAAATTATATTCAATCATATAAGCTAAGGTTGTATTAATTATAATTAATTATATAATAGAATTTTTAATTCGATCATTAACTTTAAAGAAAGTTTTTTTGCTTTTCATCTTAGATTTAGTTTTACACACTTTTGAATGTCGTGTCTAGCATTTGATTTCTCAATGGAAAGAGTTTGAGTTTATTAAAAGAATTGTGAATTGAGTAGATAAAAAAAATAAATATAATATGATTATTAACTAATTAAATATTTATTTAAATAAGATTATAATTTCCATTATTATAGAATAAAAGAAAAAGTAATTTAATATTATTTTATTAATGAATCTAAAAAAATAAAATTAATAACACATTTCTTTGTTGTAATAGATAATAAGATACGGAAATTTTTTTTTAAAAAAATTTTAAGTAAGCTAAACTTGGATATGACTATTTAATTTTAAATCAAGCCAACTATTTGCAATTTGAGTATTTTATAAATAATTAATGGCAATGCCCTTCAACTGATAAATTAAATTTACGATCGACTCTAAGTAAAAGTATAGTATTTTAACGAATGGCCCTCATCTGATTGGTTTAACTAATCTTTTTCAATCATAATCTTTAAAAGTCTTCATTTTTATCTGAATATTTATTATACGATATATTTATTAATCTTTATCATCAAGATCATATTAGTTAAAAAACAAATTATATAAATTTCAAACATATTCTTTAAATGACATTACTTAGCAAGTATGATTTACTATTTAATATGAAAGAATTTGTATATATCCTTATATATTTTTATCTATTTGAATAACTGTCTTAATAAAAAATGTAAAATTAAATTTCAATCAGCATTATTAAATATTATAATTAATAAAATATAAGGTTAAGGTGACAAACACTCACCCCCCATAAGATATACTTTTAAATGCGTACTATGATAGAACTCGATCTCCTGAGTAAACTTTTCTTAAGGACTGATTGTGGCCGGCTTTTAGTTTTCGAGATATCACACTAGCTTAGTCCAAAATTAATATATAAAATCATTAAATTTGGCATTAAAAAAATTTTGAAATTCTTCTAAAAAATATCTTAATTTTCATAATCTGATAAATTTTAAGGTTATGAGGAATTATTTTGAGTATAACATGTTTTCTGAATTTTTTATCCAGATCTTGCCTACAAAAAATTCATCATTTATTTTCATAGATATTTTAAAAAAGCCTATCAATATATATGAAAATAAATGATGAATTTTTTGTAGGCAAGATCTGGATAAAAAATTCAGAAAACATGTTATACTCAAAATAATTCCTCATAACCTTAAAATTTATCAGATTATGAAAATTAAGATATTTTTTAGAAAAATTTCAAAATTTTTTCAAAGCCAAATTTAATGATTTTATATATAAATTTTGGACTAAGCCAGTGTGATATCTCGAAAACTAAAAGCCGGCCACAATCAGTCCTTAAGAAAAGTTTACTCAGGAGATCGAGTTCTATCATAGTACGCATTTAAAAGTATACCTTATGGGGGTGAGTGTTTGTCACTTTAGCCAAATATAATTATTAATAAAGTAGAATTTGAAGGCTCATTTACAAGAAATTTGTTTAATTCGGTAAATTATTTGTATTAATTTTTAATTTAAAGAAAATTAATTATATGAAAAACAGGTAACATAATTTAAATTAATTCATAATAAATTAATGTTTTAATTACTGGCATGTTATAATTAAATTTCATACTTTAATAAAAAATATCAATAAAAATAAATATTAAATGTCTCCCACTGCACATTTTTTTAAACTATTTTATATTTTTTTTTAAATAAATTTTATGATCAAGTTTATATTTTTTATATTTATTATTTTACGTATAAATCATCAAACGATATATTTAAATTTATCTTTCAGTATTTATTGATTGTTACAATGATGGTTTGATTTTATCATAAATTATAAATAAATATTTCTTTTTTTAAATTTAGAATATTTAATATTATAATAAGAAATTAAAGTATAATGTTGATATTCATTTAGATATATATTGACAGTTTTAAATTATGTTTGTTAATTACAATTTATATTATTATTTAATTTATATATTTAATCATTTTAATTGTTTAAAAAATAATTTTTTTCTCAATATAAATTTAATGTAAAAATTATAAGGTGTTTCTGTAAATTTGATAAATATCAGCAATTAATTAATGATTTATATAAATAAAATGAAGGAATTCATTTAAATTTTTGCCATTTTTTATTATTATTATTATTCTTTGATTTTCAAGTTATGTTAATGTTATAATATAATTTAATAACTTATTTATAGCATTCTATAATTTATAAAAAATCAAAAATTATGAAATTTAAAATATATAAATAAATTACTTAAGTTATAATTAAATAAATGAGTAAAGTCAAGTTAATTCTATTTATAAAATTAAATAATTAGTAATTTATAATATCTTGATTCACAAATTAAATAAATATCATAAATGAGTAAAAATAAAATACTCTTATATTATCTTTAAAATCACTTAAGCATAATTGCAACATTCTAGATGTAGCAGAAGCAGAAAAAATATTGCGTGAAAGCAGGTGCTGAATCAATTCTATCATTTAATAAACTCAGTAAATTTAGTTAAAAAGATTTGGTGTGTGTCTAGATTATAGTTTAGTCAAAGTCAATTACAGGTATAAATTTTAACTCTGAATATAGAAAAAATTATCCTGTTTGTGGCTTACAACTGATTATGTATTTAACTGTTGAAATCAATTGCTTACCTAAATATATAAATACTATTTGGACAAGTATCACTTTCAGATATAATTAATTGCATGACAAGCTTAATTAATGAGAAAGTCATATTTATAATAGTTACTTAATGATAAAAGCTAAATTAAAATAATAATAATGATCAAAATACTCTAAAGTATATTTAACCTATTTATGGGAATAACAAAATATTTGAATCAAATACTAAAAGCATTTTTATTCTTCTTTCAATCATTAGAGTATATTTTAATTAGCACGAACATTCCTAATGAAACTAGCTTTTTGAAATTTTAATTAAATAATACAAGATATTTAGATTTTGATTTTACATATATTGGATATTTTGCTAAAATTTTGACAAGCAATATTCATTATTTAATTTATTTATATAAAAATAGTAATTTATCCTAATAATATATAAAAAAATTAATATGTTATATACTTAGTTTTTTCTTCATTTTTATTTTTCTAAAACAGTTTATAAATATAATCTCCTTACTCTGGAAGATCTTAGTATCTATTTAAAAATTTAACATTTTATTTAATTTATTTTTAGATAATTATTTTTATTCAATTATTTTAAAAATATATTAAATTAATTTGTACTTGAATCATATCTTAACGAAAGTCTACAGAGCTTAAAGTATAAGGCAAAAACATTTGCAAACAATAAATATTTTATTTAAATAAAGTTAAATTATATATATATATATAGAGATGTAATTAAGTTATTTGAATATAAATTGAAGAATCACTAAGTTTCTTTATTGGATTAGTTTTTAGAGCTCTAACATTTCCAACATGCTTTCTTCAATAATTTCTTTCGACCAAAATTGAATTTTTACCAAGTACATCACTATTTTTATTCTTAGCTCTCTGATTTTGTTCTATATTGATTGCTTAGCAAGCTTTAGGATAATTTTTGCTTTTGATCGTTCCATAGTTGTTTTATAATCCTCATCATGTAGAGATAATAAAACAAGTAAATTATAATAATATATATATATATATGCTTTAAGTAATATAAACTCAAATAATTTATAATAAAATTACTATATCTTAAATTATATTATTAATAATTAACAATTAATAAAATAATTAAGAAGCAAATAATATAAATGAAATATACTATATAACAATAAATTCGATTTTAATCGGAAAATATAATTAAATATTTAAATTTGATAAATTAAAAAAAGCAAAAATAATAATAATATATAAAATTATGGTTAGTTACTGAAGTTATTGGGAATTTGATATTATGTAGAATTAATACTGAAGCTAAGTATATCTCAATCCCAATCTCTTCTTTGTAAGCAACAGGTCAGGTCATCACCAAACTTCCCCGTAGCAACTCCGGATTTCCTTGCCTTATAACGTGAAGCCATTTAAAGTCAAACTATTTCCTGATGAGTATCCCGATCTTTTTATCAGACGCTACAAAAACATGATTTTTGAACGCCCTTCTCTATCAGAATAGGTCATTCGACCCAACCGTCTAGAAATAGGTCCAAAAGAAATAATATAATTTTTTAATTTTATTAAATTAATTAAATTTAGTATATAGTTAATAAAAATTATTATAATTATTAAACTAAAATATTATATCAATTATTAAATATATAATTCTATTCATTAATTTGTTTAAAAATTAATAATAATATCTTCATTTCTAAAGAATTTTTAAATATTTTTATTTTAGATTACTTGTTTTTTTATTATTTAATTTAGAAATGAATCTCTAGCCAAATATTCTGTGGAAAAAATGTGTTAAATTCTATACACATTAATTTATCTCTCTTCCATTATCATGTTGAAAATAAATTAAAAATTATAAATAATACAAAATTTATTTAACTAATTTAATTCAATAAAAATATTATATATATTTAGTATTGGTTCCATTCTTAATTAGTAATTATTTTTTTTATTAATCAAATTAAAAAAGATTAAAGTTCATTTTGAAATACACAAATTTAGGATATTATACTTTGAAAAAAATAAATAAACTGAACATAAAATAATAATTTTAAAATAATATTATAACATACAAACAAAATTATATTTAAAAATTAATTTAAACAAAAAATGTTTTATTTTAACGTGAACATATCTAGAGCATTTATCATAAATAATTATTTATTATTTATATAAATCATTTTATATTAGTATGAAAGTTGCTGGTTTAAAGTTTTAATTTTATAAATCTATATTTTTTTATAGTAATTTATTATAAATTTAGGAAATTTTTTTATTAATATTAAAGCTCTGAATGAAAATTAATTTGAAAAATTTAATCCAATTAAAAGATATATAATTTCAAAATTAGTTTGTATTAAGTGATATTAGAGTAATTGATAAAATATTTATTTTCTTAAGTTACATTATTATGAGTCTATTTGGAATGAAACTAGAGAGTTTATAGTCATTTTTTTTAAATTTTTAGATTAAGTATTACATTGAATTTTATAATTAAATTATGTGTTGTTAATTTTTAATATTGTAGGAATACATTTGATTTGGGAAAATTTTTAATAAATTAAATCATTAAATTCGTGGCAGTTAAATTTCTCGAAACCCTGACAAAATGGTACTTGTTCGATAGAGAATTCAAAATCAGCTGGACTTTACTATTGGCAGTACCACTCTATCGCATCCCAAGCGAGATAAATCTACTTTAATTTTGGGTGATTTGTTTAGTTGATTTTAATGCCAAAATTAAAATTGATTTATCTCGCTTCAGGGATGCGATAGAGTGGTACTGCCAATAGTTAAGTCCAGCTGATTTTGAATTCTCTATCGAACTAGTACCATTTTGTCAGGGTTTCCAGAAATTTAACTGCCACGAATTTAATGATTTAATTTATTAATTATAATTATTTTTCCCAAATCAAATGTATATTCCTACAATATTA
This sequence comes from Oxytricha trifallax, assembly GCA_000711775.1. Taxonomy (NCBI): domain Eukaryota; phylum Ciliophora; class Spirotrichea; order Sporadotrichida; family Oxytrichidae; genus Oxytricha; species Oxytricha trifallax. The sequence continues at coordinate 1,868 of ARYC01004613.1, read as the reverse complement.
AGTGAATTATTATTTATTTATATTTTTTGTTTAGAGTAGTAGTATTAAAATACTTAAAGATAAATTAAAAAATACGAATAAGTAAGAAATGAACAGTGACGAATCACCAAAAGTATGACTCTCTAAAACCAGAACTTAATAACATGCAATAAACTGCGGTTCTTTGCTATTCACTCTTTGATGTTTGTTTCTTTCACTTTCTATTGTTGTCCAATAGACTCCTCCTAACTTTCTATTGCTTTTATTAGTTCCTTAGTTTCCTCTACTATAGCCTCTTCAGCATCATCGGTAATTTTCTTACATGAATTTTCCATTCTGCTTTCTTCTTGGTGTTTTTTCATCTTACTGGGAAAAAGGATTTCTTCTACTTCTGGAACTTCTTCGATTAGTTCACTGAATTTGCCTCGCTTGCTATGAATTCTTGCTCTATTTTTCCTCTTTGGTCCTCTCTCATAATCGAATTAGGAGTTGAATACATAGGTTCTTGCTGTCAACTCTTGGCTAGCCTGCTACCATATTCCATCATTTCTCTTTTCTGTGCCTTTTGCAATTTCATCGTCACTCAGAGCAACTCCTGATCTACAGATATCCATCTTCATGAAACCCACTTCCATGTTGAACAAACTGAGTATCTCTGCATATTTGTCTAGTCTTTCGCGAAGATTTTAAATATTGGTTCTCCTGGTAGTTCTAATGCTATTTGGTTTGTTATTAGGATTGCCATTATGCCACAATCCTAAGGGTCTGCTACTTAGTTTGTGTTGACCATGCTTTAAAGTTTTTTTACCTTGAAGTCATTACCTGCGATAAGCTCATTTATCTTGCCTAGCTGTTTTTGGATTAACGCAAAACTACCTATTTCTCGTCTGGTATCGTAAATCTCCAAAGTTTTTGTTTCTCTCTCAGGCTTTACGATTACCCAGTTTTTGCAATTTTTTAGAATCCCTTTGCAGCAAATGGAAATAGTTACTCCTTCTAATGCCTCCGAGTCCCTCCAGAATCTGCAGTTGTCCAATTTCCAGTTCGTGGTCCCAATGATTTTTTCCAATGAAAGGATACCTCTGTCGTCCACGACTATTCAAAACCCCAAAACCCTTTCAGTAGTTTGATTGAGTTTTTGATTGATAAAAGTAGACTATTAGTGCATACTTTATTAGTGTTTTAATAGGGTTTATGTAGGGGTTTAATGTTTAAATATTAGTATTTTAAGTGAATATATGCGTGGTTTGGGGTCTGTTTATGACAGTGAGTATATAGATTTATTGTTTAAGTTGCGATATGGATGAGATGTATATAGTGAATAACTCAAGCCTGTTCTGAATTATACGTCTATAGCAAGGCTACTCCATAAATCTCCAGCAACTGTGAGGTCTCACTGTCTATTAGCATTGAATTTAAAGAGATAGCATCTTAATTCTAAGCCTAAGAGACCCTTAAAATTTTAGCAGCATCATATCGATTATCTAATTAATGATAAGACTCTTGAATACTGGGCTCACTTCTCTCTGGCCTAGAGAGCTGTGATGTTTCATCGCCAATATCCTGAGCTTCAAATCTCTGCTTAATCTATAGCAAACATATATAAAAAGAATGGAATATCTTACAAGACAGTCAATCGCATTAAGAGAGTGATTGACTTTAATGCTCCATTTTATAAGTATAATTTAAATTATATATTCGATTAAATGCAGAGGTCTTAAGAGCCTAATATAAAGTTTATACACGCTGATGAAGCCGTATTTACATTCAATACATTTATATCAAGGTCTTGGTACAAGAGGTATAGTAATATAGAAGTTTATGAAAAGGTTAAGATATAAACTCATGCAATCCTTGGTGGAATCAGTGAAGATAGTGGCCTAGAGACT
>ARYC01004612.1:0-13484 GCA_000711775.1 Oxytricha trifallax | reverse complement strand
CATGTTTCTTAGCTCAAGCAGCTGCTCTGGTTGCAACATCAATACGATGTTAAGCTTACGTTCAATCAAGCCGTCGGCAGTGTCTTCCAAAATAGCAACTGCCTTCATTATGCTGACCTACATATGGATTTAAAATCAATGTCTTACTGATTTGTCTGGAATCTCTAGCAAGGTAAATGGGAGGAGAGATTGTGAAAGGTTCCAGTGATCCTTTAGCATCAGATCGAATTTCATTAACTTGACTTGGGGCTCAGGATAGTTGAAGAAATCATAGGCAGTGTCGATAGTAGAGCCAGTCATCACTTGGGGTTGTTTGGATTCCTCAAGTTGATTTTCCTTGACTCCCAATAGTTGAAGGCCAGCTTAAGTATTCATAAATGAAGATGGGGCAAAATTAGGAATAGCAGTGTCAATCACGACTTCTTCAGCGTCAGAATCTTCTATGATTAAGGGCTTGTGCATGCGTTGATGGTGTCTGCTCATTGTGCGTTTAAACATCCATTTGCCACAAACTTGGCAAGGAAGTTGGTCGAACTGGCTCTACGATTTTGCATATCTAAAGTTAATAAATAAGAAGGGGAATTCTTACTTTGAAAGTGGGCCGCTGCTCTGGTTGCTGGCTTGCTTCAACTGATACCTTAACATTTAAATTAATATTATAGGGAGATAGTTGACAGAGATTCATAACTGCTGAGAAGCAGTCTTTACTGTAGTGGAAATTTTCCGTCTAAATAGAAATTGGTAAAGTATATAAAGAGTTTTGGGTTTAAGAGTAATATATATTAACTTACCAGAGCCATGATTAAGGTAAGTCCAACCATTAATTTTCGCCTATTGCTGGGTAATGCCGCAACCCATCATCATTGCGGCTGGCCATAGACGATTTTAGCCATGATTGCCCAATATTCATCGGATTGCTGGAGTGGTCAGCGAATTGAGTGGAAATTTTGTGATTTGGAACTAGTTATAAAAATTGAATTCAGATTTTAGATTTTAACTATAAATTATTAAGCATACCCCTCTTATCTACTCATGAACCTCGTTATACCCCCAACCTCTCACATTACTCCTTTTAATCACTCAACACTCTATTTAATCATTTCAAATTCATTCAATCTCACTCAATCAACTATCAGGGGTTTGGGGTTTGGGAGTTTTGTTGGCTTTGCCAACCATATTTTTGAACCCCCTCAGATCGGTAGGTCGGTGGCCCCAATTTCTGATCTGAGGCCACTTTTCAGGGACCTCCTCATTTCCCCCGGATGCACCATGAGGTCCAACCTTGAGTCTCAGATCGACTCCAAACCACTCCCAGTCGTCTAGAAATCCAAGCCTCACTACAGAAACATAAAAAAAGTTGGTTTTAGAGGTGAGGAACCGCGGATTTAGAGGGGGGGTCGAATTATTTTCAATTCCAAGTTTGAAAGTGCCTATACTATCTCTAACGGATTATAGAGTATGACTTGTATGATTTTACAAAAATTATTTTCCAATCTCCTCCCCATCCCACCATCCCAACCCAAACATCGCTAATACACTCTAGATCGACGAGATCGAAGGAAAGAAGCCGATTGGTGGTGGGAGCGGCTATATCTCATCTTGAAATGTCAGGGAGGTCCTAACGGCCATTTTGGCCTTGAAATTTTCAAAAAAGTGCCTCCTCCTCACCCCTTGGGTCCAGCCCAGCTCTACCCCATGTGATGTCTATGATGGCTAATTGATCATAATCATTGATAACATTGTTTATTACTAATATCAGGTGACTATAGGGCAGACTGAGCAATAGGGGATGTGATAGGCTTCAAATACCAGGCAAATGGGGTCTTATTTGGACTTATTTGGCCTTAAGACCTGGAATATGGAACTTTTTCGGAACAGCACTTGGCTTGGCTAGCTTTATGACCCCTCCTCCTGAATTTCGGAAATTTTGTTAGGATAACTAGGTATTGGTGCTGTTGATAAGAAAACAACATTAGGATATGGTAGAGATGATAGGTTATGCTTAGAGGGCAGTAAACCAGCCCAAAAGTCAGGCTTTGGCTTAGAATTTAAGGTTAAAGTGAAGAATATTACTTAAAATTAATACATACTATAACTATTCAAACATGACTCACTGAGGCTCGATTGCTTCCAAGCAACCCTTCCCCAGTGCAATAAACACCAGAGATTGGCTGCCCTGGCCAGAGGACCCCTCGACAGATAAATATGGTTGTCAGAGTCAGGTCATAGCCACACACAAACCTCAAAGACTTAAACTAGGAACTAACAAACAACTAAACACTGTGAGCCAGGTATTAACCCAGCCACCACTTAGCTTGGGCAACGAAGACAAGAAGTAAAACAAACAACCAACAAACAACTAGAAGTAAAGGTGACCTGCTGAGACGAGTTCTCAACTGCTGTTGACCTATAGTAGTAGTTAAGAGTGTGAATGTCACTTACCAATACCAGAGTACACTCTCAAGTAACAGTGTAGAGTTAGTAGTTAGTTGAGCTCAGACCAGCTCTAAGTTTAAGCTTTTGTAAAGTAAGTACAAGTACCAGCAACAGCCCTGCAAAGCCCTCGGCGAGGATACAGCCTGAGAGGTCTTACGCCACTTCGGCCTTCAGGGTGTTACCCCAGCACCCTTGGAGTGAGAGTCTCTTACATAGCTTAGGATTACTGGGTTTTTAATCATCAAAGTTGCAAAGTAAAAGTTAAAAGCTTTAGTTGGCTTTTTTAAAAGCTTTAAAACAAGTTAAACTGAAACAACTAAGTAGTTTTTAAATCACAGCTCATGTTGAAACTATTGAATGATCATGCCAACATCATCCTAAACCCCAAATATTTTGGGAACTTCCAAAAATTAGTTTGGGAAATTCTAGAAAGTTCTATTTTCTAAAATTTGGGTACTTAAGGCAGGTTCTAAATATTTATTGTAATAATAATTATTTCTCGTTTGATGATGTTAGTATTGGTTTGTGATTGTGGTGGCCACCTTAGATTCATTGAGCAGCAGGAGCAGCATGGCAGTATTTGGAGAGCAGAGCAGCATCATTTGACAATTTAATCAGGTAAGTATTTTTCCAATTAAATTTATTAAGACATTTTACTTTCTTTAAACTTTTTTTAGATTCGATGATGACAATGAGCAGCAGGAGCAGTAGCAGCATGATTTGGGACAGTTGGAGCAACAGCATTCTCAAATGATCTTAAGGTAAGGGAGGCTTAGGTAGGCCTCGTTGAATATTAATCAACAATGATGTTAACCCCTCATGATGTCTAACCCCAAGATCTGAAACATGATCTCTAATTTATAGGATTTTCTATAGGATTTTTAGGTAAATGCAGATGAAACAGATTCAGGTAGATTCAGAGAGATTCAAGCAGAGCAGGGAGCAGCAGAATATGATTCAGTAGATTCAACAACTTCAGCATCAAAGTAAGTAACTTCAATAATTCTTTCTTTTAACTTTCAATTTAGCATCAGCATCAACTTGAGCAGATTCTGTAAAATTAGGGTTAGGTGGCCACCAATTCTTAGTTCTTAGTTTGATTAGTTTTTTATTTAAATCAACTTTAGGTGTTGATTGTCTGTCTTCTTTTATATTCTTATACTAGCTGGTCTGCAGTTTATTGCTGAGCGAGGGCTAGCTCTAAATTGGTTTTATTTTTGATTATTGATTCTTGTATTATTAACTTTAGCATTTTGATTATTTTGAAGATTTTTAGAGATTTTGATTATTTTGAAAGTATTCAGCTTTAAGTTTGTTTTTAAACTTGAAATAGAAGCCTCTCTTGTTTCAGTAGTTTTGTACTAACATAAATTCAATAATAGTTTCTTAAAACTTACACTTTCTACTTTCAATGAATTTTGATCTTGTCATGTGCAACGCCCAAACCCCAAAACCCTTTGGCTATAATTTTGTAAACATGTTTTCGTTTTTGATAATTGATTTGACTTACCCTGTAATTAAACCAAAAGTAAGTTGTGGTTCTGGAAAAGTTCCACTCGAGTTCTGTAATTCTGCTCTATCTCCCTCATCCTCAGCCCTTTTGGCTGGCACTCTGTGCAAGTTAAGGAATGGTGTCAACTTACTTGTGCTACTTCACGTTTCTCTGCCCGCCCTGCCTCCACAAGAAACTCACCATGCCAATTAGTGCTTCGCACAGTTGCTTGCCTATCTCCGATCCTCTACATGGAAAGCTAGGACTTGAGTGAGGATCAAGTTGCTGTACTTACCAAGCATGTAGAATGCCAATTGAACAGTAGGTGAAGTAAGGATTTCAAGCAGCTCACACCAGCTGCTTCATCTGCAACGGAGATCCAAGTCTTCTGTATGCTGTTAATGATATAGGGGTATACTTACAATTGTAGCTTGGATGTGCACTAATCGCAGAGTGCGATGGTCAAGTTTCGAAAGTTGTTGTAAGTACTGTAGCATCCACACTACTAGAACCATCATACTCCTCCATTTCCCTATTGCAGACATGGTAGGCTTTACCAGCGCATAGTAGTAGTCGGCTAATAGCTTCAGCAGTGAAGCAACATCAGCTCAGCAGATCACGACGATTGATGCAGTGAATTGAAGTTTTATATGCGTGTGAAATTAATATTCGATGGGTTACATCGAGAGTGAATTAGGGAAGTGAATTAGGTATTAAATAACGTAAATTAAATCAAAGACTCTATATCATCTGAAGGCTCTGCTCTCAAGTGCCCCTCCTCTCTTCCAGCATTGGCTGCTCTGCCTCTTGTAGATCAAGCGCTGCTAGAAAGCATGTATGACTCGCCATTGGCAGGAGTGATGAGCACTCTCACTGGGTCGTTGTTTGAGGAGGCTACTGTAAGTTTGAACTCGGCTCCAGCCTTTACACTGATGTTGAATTCCTCGCACTTGCAGAATAGTCGCCTTTATGATTCTCTACCTCGAAAGCATCATCTTGCTGTAGGTACTTGCGTTTCCTGTACACCTGCACCTAGTAAGCGTTGGGCGTGTTGTGCTGGTAGACGAATTGCAGCCTGAGTGGTTCGTTCTGCTTGTCTCTGTAGTTTAGCTGTTCCATGTGTGCGTCCTGGTTTTTAATTTACTAATAATTAGTAAGTGGGGAATTAGATTATAAAGCATTGTTGTAGTGTGAAGGGAATTCAGGCATTTCAACGCACTCTGCGAAGCAAAGGGGTTGATGCGCATGAGAAGGGAATCATAGAAAGCTATTAATGGACATTATACTAACTCTGAATGGGGGTTAAGACAAAAAATATAAACGAACAATAAAACTTAATGAAACAAAATAACTTAAAACAAATCTAAAATAAACTTAAGCTAGTCTATTGATCCATGCTGCCCATAAGGTATGAGCGTTCACTGCATGTTGACTGCTTCAACTTGGACTCACGGGTCTCTAACAAAGATGGCTCAGTAAAGGTCCTCATCTTCCTCGATGGCCTCTTCTTGGTCTTCTACTCTTTATTTCTCAGTCTTTGCAAGGGCAGAGGATGCCAGTTCGCTTGCATTTGAATCTCTTGCTGCCTTCTTCTCCTTCTTCGCCTTCTTCTTCTACTTTGACTTAGAGTCTCTTTTATTGCCAGGATCAGCCTGCTTTTGTTTGTTTGCAGAGTTGTTGGTGGCTCCCTCTTATTCTTTTCTCGACTTTCTCTTCTCAGCGTCCGAGTCGCTTCGTACTTCGATTGGATTAGGTTTACCACTAGAGTTTCCCTTCTTGTTAGCAGGCTTGGTTGCTGGTCCAATGGTTGGGCTTGGGTGAGTTGCATCGGTGGAGTGATCCTTGAAGGACTACTTCTAGAGATATGGATTTGAATCATGCCCATGCCACCAAAGAGGTTATTCTGATGCTGTTATCCTCCGATGTAGCACATTCCTGATTGGCTGAGACCTTGGTAGTGCTGCTGGGAGAATTGTGGCATTTGATTGCTGCTCATCTGAGGATTGCTTGAAGGTACAACCCTATCCTGATCGGAGTGCTACTAATCCTAGCTGCTGAGGATGTTCTGTAGATTATTTTGCAATGCTTGATCTCCCAAAGAACCTTGAAATTGTGATTGTAGGTACTCGCCTTCCAGTGAGTCTATGCTGGGGTTTTGGTTGGGGTTAAGTCTCTTACCTTAATCAGATTGACTTCTGGGGGATCTGTCTCCAACTTAGATTTACAGCTGATTAGTAGCTTGTGCTGGCTACTGGGCTCCCAATTTCTTTTCTTGTGCTGCCTTCGCCTGAAGAATTCGATGGTATCATGAGCACTCTTATAGGTTATTGGAACTTGCTAGACTGGTCATATCTATAGCGTCCATTCTTCCTCTTCTGGCTTTCCTATCTCTGTTAAACATCATTTTGGTAAGCAAAGATGTTATTGGGGTCTATGAGATTGTTGCAGGGAGGTGTAACATTTCCAGGTCCTTGGCTGTATGACATGGTTCGGTTTTGGTAGGGTTGTTAAGCATTTTAGAATTAATTCATAGTTTAGTGATAAGAAGCTTGACTTAGATGCTGAGGCAGGGGGTTTTGGGTAGTCTGGTTGGGAGTTGGTTGTGTAAACTGTTGTTGGTAGTTCAATTGTTGGGGGTAAGGGGTTTAGTTTATCAGCTGATTGAAATTGGGAACATTACTTGGAGCTGGAGGGTAATTGTAACCAAATTGTGCTTGTGAGGGGTCACCAAGTGACTACACCATTCTTTCAGCTTCCCTTTACCTCAAGTAACTCTCCCTGTTCTCTTGATCAAACATGAAGCTTGCCTCTCTGTCTTGCATCACTTGATCATATTAAATATGACGGGGTTTGTTTTGCTGGATAATGTTGGAGATTGTGATTCCTTGGATCTTTCACAAGTATCGGGCTGCCTGATTTGGTGAGTAACCATGTTTAAATAGTACGAATCTTGTTGGATAATGACTTTACTATAGTAGTGTTAATACCAATAAGACTTACTGTGAAGGGTCATGCTTTGCACTAGACATAAAGAAGAATCTGTGCTTGAAGGCCTCAAAGTAGAGAAGATATGGTGAGTGCTCAATTTGGGATTTCTCTCTGGCAGTTAGATTCAAGTAGTTTCTGGTTGCAGCTTGACTCAAAGTCATAGCGAGCTCAGCTACTGTTTAGTCAATGGTTCTCCTTTGAGTTGAAAGGAAGTTATTTGGAGGTGCAGTATTCACATGCTCAGGTAGACTTTTAACCATACCTATTGCAATCTTAAGATCCTCGGGGAGCTCCCAGTTAAGAGAGTCTGGGTTAAATTCGAAATCCTTATCGCTTTATTGCATGAATCTAAAGAAGGGTCACGGACAGGGAAGAATACTTACGTAGAGGTGTAAAATGCATACAGTTCCTTCTCTCTACTCTTGAGAGAATCCGTCATGGTCCTATGCACGAGCTTTGTAATTTAAATTAGGCCATCTATCACCTCTCTACCCATTGTATGTAGATTAGACTCTTTGGGGGCGTTGACAACAAAATTATAGAGCCCATTCATTTAGTAAATACAGTTTATCAAGCTTAAAGGACAAACAGATCCTCTATCTGAATGTAGACACTCCTTTGCATATTATTAAAAGATCGAGTCTAAATAAGGGTTAAAATGTTGTAACTTACTGCACTTATCAACGACTTGATGTTCAAAGTCATAAACATATGGACCTATAGCCATGACTACGTAATCAAATGACTCGGTGAAATCACTGGTAGTCATATAATATTCACGCAGTGAAGTGGGGAGATGGTCATAATTTCTATTTGCTGGATCGTACTCATAGGTCAACCTTTTCACTTGGTTCTGAAGGTACCCAATACCCCTTTGCAAGTCGATGACAGCCCTTTAAAAGCTTGTAAAGCAGTACCTTTAAGAAAGTTAAATTTAAAAGAAACTTACATAGAAAAGTATCTGACAAAGAACTCTCTGGCTCTGTATTGGAAGTCTTAATACTAGCCTAAGGGGCTTTGGGGAATTTCAACCTTTAGCTAGCAGGAATAGAAGCGAACCTCGAACACTTGCTTCACTCCAGTGTAGAACTAGCCATCATCAGTAAAGTCTTTTGTTAAGATCTGGAAAGCCTCTTTCAGTTGGCTATCTTTAGATTCAAAGCTTTTGGGTATAGTGATTGCCTTCTTGTTGAAACTGTTTTTGATAACCAATTCATGGTTGGAGTTTTCCCGAATGACGCTAAAGATTGATAGAGGGATGAAAGTATACAGCTATCTGAAGATTAACTCTACAATGATGGAACCCCCATCTTGAAGGATTTTTGAAAAGGAGTCTTTGTTATTTGCGAACTGCTGGGTAAAGCTTGCCAATTCATAGAAGTGTTCGTTAGTGTAATCAGTCGAACCTATCAGTTTAACATCGTAGGCTTTAGAGGATTGATCAAAGACCAACCAGCTGAGGGCTTCTTGGAGTGGGAATTTGAAGGGGTTCAGGAAGAGATGGTTCACCACAATTTGAGGGGTAGCTTTGAAGAGGGCACAAATCAGCATACAAAAGGATCTCCTCTCAACGTAGATTAGACCGTCGCATAGCACGTTTGCAAGGTACATCACTTAGTCAAGATAGGGTGTTGAATGGGCTCGACTAGTTTCCAAAGAACTGAAGTTTACTGTTGGGTTGAATGAATTGTAATTGTCTCTATACTGGAAGTCTCTAAACTTAATTTATACTGGACTACATAAGTATTTGAAGGGGGAGAACATAAGCCTGCAGTGGGGGCTTAGAATAAAGGGAGAACCAGTGAAGTCGTAATGTTCCTTTACCAAGTACTCAGAAACATAATTATAGCAATCGATGGCTTATTGAATCATGTATGGGAGTTAGAAGATCTCTGAGCTCCTCAAATCCTTAAAATGGTCTTTCACGCACCATAAGCGAGTGAACAGGTAATGGTCTTCATTTCTGATCATAAAGGCATTTCTCTCTCTGGGTCTCTGTTCCTTCTTGGCACTGGAATTTGCACTTCTCGCTTTGTAGTCCAGCTCCTTTCTCATTGGGATGGTATGATGTAGGGCACTGTCAGGATCGATGGGGTTTCCCTATTCATCTACTAGCATTTCTTAGTTTTACTCTTCCTCCTCCACGCCGTTTAGATTTTGGTTTGGGGCGTTGACTCTGGAAGAATCTCTCTTTTATTATTTGTGATTGTATTCCTCCAAAAGATCTTCTGCGTCAGCCCGTTGAACTCTCTTCTTGGGGACCAGTCTTGATCGTGATCCTTCAGACACCGAAATTTGGTCTTGAGCATTAGTAGAGAAGCATGATGATCGCACAGCAGCTTTCTGTTTCTTGACCAGGCTCTTGTTTGCATAGCAGAAGTTGACAGTAGAGTTTCCATGACCAGCATCAAACGTTGTTGTGTAGAACTTGAGAAGATAGAAACTTGACAATGTCTTGTCTTATTCAAAGTCCTTTCTGAAATCTTCAGCTAGTAGCTGAGCTCCTTCTTTGAAATCCTCATCTGTGAGGTTTTGGGGGATAGTTTCCTTGCAGAGATTTTTGTAGTCATCTACGAGTTAAAATTCTTCAGCTTCCCAATCTGCGTCGTCCCCCTTTGATGTGACTGGTTTGATGTATCCTTAGCTCATCATGACTTCAGTAGGATCACAATCAGATTGTCTGTACTTGATGGGGTTCTTCTAGCTGCTGAAGTGTTGGCTGATAGGAGTGTTCGACCTGAAAGAGGTGTTCATCCTTGACTTATCAGGGTAAAACTCCATTTCTTCAGAGTCAGAATGATTGTTGTGGATGCTGCTCCTTCTGTAGTTGCTCTGGAGTCTCAGATTAGGTCCATAGCTTGTGTGCCTGTTCCTGGTATGGTCTGGAGTATGTGTGTTCCCCAAACTCTTCATGAAGGAGGTCTTCTTCTAAGAGGTAGTGTTTCTTTGGTGGAAGAAGTTGCTCTGTCTTTAGTGACCCTGCTTTGCATCATTGACATCATCGCTGGAAGAATCATTGGCAGCATCACCAGTAGCATTAACTTGAGTTTTACTCTTCGAGTAATTGATGCTCTTACTTCCACTCTTCGGAGGTGGGCTTGAAGGTGAGGGGTTAGCTTGAGACTTAGAGGTCCTGATCTTTTTCAGTCTATCTTTCTCAGCTTTGTCAGAATCCTCGATAAGTTTTTAGATCTCATTGATAAAATCAGCATGTGAGGGATCGGCAAACTTGTTCTTGAATTCTTCCATTAGTTCATCTTTTAACTCAAGGCCAGATAGATTAAAGACTCTGTTGACGAGGGAGTTGTTTATCTTCCCTTGTTTAAGATTGGGAAGATCAGACATGTTGTACATAGCTTCAAAGGATTGGCATGTTGCAGTGTAGAAGGTGCTCCCATTGCTTGAATTTGCATCGATTTTGATGTCATGCTGCATTTATCGAAGCCATTCACTCATCTTAGCACAGAACACTTTACCGTCTTCCAAAGTAAACTCAGAGTGAACCACGTTGTTGAGAGAGGAGGGGTCAATAGTCTTGAAGACGAATGTGAAGAATGGCCTGTAGAATAGCTCCCTGAAATTCTGGCTGGCATCTTTGCACTGGATCAGCTTCTTCATGAACAATGTCACGTTGAATGGAATTCCTGATGCAAGAAACTCGAGGGCAGAGAGAGAACCTGAGAAGTTTTGCTTGGAGTTCTTGCAATGAAAGTTTATCTTGATGTAGTGAAGAAGCCGTTCAATTTACAAGTCTCCAAATGATCGTTCATGGATGAACTTAAGAATATCCAGGTTCGTGTGGGTGAATGAGAGAGTTCCTGTTGGAAGCAAAAGTTAATCAAACTGATTCATTTAAAATTATAAATATCCTATCAGATTCGGCTTAAATATTGTTTTGGTAATCTCAGAATGATTTGCATTGGTGTTTTGTTTAGACTTATTAGAGACCCTTATATTTTACTATTAAACATTAAAGTACTATTATATGTTAACCCCAATAAGGAACAGCACTTAAAAGTTATCCTAGTAGCAGATCTAGCATGAATCATCCTCTATGAGCTAGTAATCATAGACCTCTTTCGCCCCCAAATCAATTCTGAACTATGGGTTTCTTAGTAATCAACAGTTTGAAGAGATTAAGACTAGTGCACTCAAAACCCCAAAACCCCTTAGTGAGGTTTATAAGTGCTTTGATTTGTAGGGTATAGTTGGGGTCTTATTGGGGTTAGTAGAGAAACTAGGTCAAATTGCAATATGAGAAATAGAAATCAGCGAAATTTAGGGTCTATTTATGATGAGAAATATTTAGATTTACTGCTTCAGCTTAGGTATGGTACGAGTATTAATATAGATTAAGTCAAACCAGTATTGAATTATGCAGCTATTGCAAAGCTCTTACACAAGAGTGCCTCTACTGTTAGGTATCACTGCATGTTAGCTGTTTAGCATTTTAATTCTGGTACTTGAAAGCATCCTGCTAGAAAATAAAAGTTCTCACAGCATCATATTGACTACCTCTGTGACTCTAAGACTTTAAAGTATTGGGCACACTTTCCTCTAGACTAGCGAGCTGTAATGTTTCATCGCAAGTTTCCTGATATGCGCATCTCTCCTTAGACTATAGCCAACATTTATAGAAGAAATGGTATTACTTTCAAGACTGTCAACAGAGTGAAGAGAGTGATTGATTTTACAGTGCCATTTTATAGTAATAATTTAAACTATATATATGATTAAATGCAGAGAGCTATTGATAATAACATCAAGTTCCTACATGCAGATGAAGCTGTGTTTACTTTCAACACTTTTATTAATAAGTCATGGTATAAGAAGTATGATAATATAGAAGTTTATGACTAAAAAGTGAAGGTAGTCACTCATGCAATTTTAGCTGGTATAAGTGAAAATTCAGGCTTAGAGAGTTATGTGATTCACCCTCGCTCTATTAAGCGAGGTAGTATATAGAGTTCCTACATAAGCTCAGAGAGAAGTATAGCAACCAAGAGATCATCCTGTTTGTTGATAACCTTTCAGTTCATAAGACTAAGGTGTCTAAGAAAGCTTATGAAGACCTAAACTTAACTCCTGTTTATAACGTTCCTTATAGTCCTTAATTTAATGGAATAGAATTCTACTGGAGTTAAATCAAGACTCACTACAAGAAGCTGCTGCTGTATCATCTTGTGCATGACTTGCCTATCGATACAGTAGACTTGATTCAAAGCAGCTGTAGAGAGTAAGCGTAGATAAGACAACAGTTTGTGCGAGAGAAGGAAGAATGAATGTTTATAAATAAGTTTAGATTTAAACGAATGAATATATTCACATATTAAATTGGCCCATAAAGGGGTTTGGCTTCTCTTTCTTCTCCTCTTCTTAAGGCTTGCTTGGACCCATATTTCTTCTCTTTGTGCCAGCTCCTGCATCTATGTTCATTTCTTCTAGCTTTTAGACATCTTTATAAAGTCTTTTGCTCACTTCATAAATAGTCTATGACTTTCTCTCTCTGTGAACCTTCGCATGCTCTTTCATTAGGAATATACCAGTTCCAGGTTTCCCTACAAAGTTATGAATGAAAGCTTACTAGTGAGGAATGGGTGCTCTTAAGCTCAGCGAGCCAGGTCTCGCTTATTAGTATGCCTTGCTTCTTTTAATCTTCAGGAGAAATAGAGTAGCGTTTCTTGTGAGCTACTTCAATGATCTCTCTGAGATAGCTCTCTCTTAACGTGCCAAGAACTCCAAAGAAGAAGCTCCTTTCTGGAAGCTTGTTAGAGAGTTGTTTCTTGGTAGGAAGATAACTACCAACTCTTCATCTTTCATCGCATCCTCGTAGAGATTAGTGACTGAAATCTCTGGGTAGTTTGGTATATCTATCAACTTTATTTCACTGATTTTGAAGGCTTTCTTCTCATCGCAGAGTATAGCTTTTAAGAATGAAATTTTGGTACCTTCCATCGTTGGAATGAATAAACCGACTATAGTATATGATTAAGTATATGTCTCATGCTTGCCATGCTGAGTGAGATATCGATAGAGATCTTCCTTGCTTCTAAATCTTGAGATCATTTCTTAAGCTTCAACCCTCTTTATTGCAGTACTTTTAGATTCCATCCTTGTTCCTTCTCTTCTTATTGAATTTCAAATTTTAATATATAGAGTTCTGGATCCTACTGCTTAAAATCTTAGTATTAAATATGGGCATCTTATAGGAGGTCAACCTGCAAAGATACGTAGAGAAAGTATGCAGAAGCTGTAACAAACTGCAGAGATGGAACTCCATTTTTATCAATTTAGTTCCATTAAATTAGTACTAAATTTGTTTAAATTTGATTAGTACCGGTACTAAATTCGTTTAAATTTAATTGGTACAATTTAATAGTACCAAAATAATTAGTACCTAGTTTTTAACTAATGAGGTTTTAATGGAAAAGTTCCAAATAGTTCAAAACCTAATTGGTACCAGTACCAACCTGAATTTATTCTCAGTTGGTACCAAAATTAAAAATATTAAGCATTAAAATTAGAAAATTTATAGTTATAAACTTAGTATAAATATGATGTCTAACAC